>JACBKR010004470.1:0-23665 GCA_014218235.1 Colocasia esculenta | reverse complement strand
CCTTGGCGAACTTTCCAAGCTTTATTGTTCATATGGCCATTATTTCTTATCTTGTGTTTCAAGTTATTTTGCAGGATATTTAAACACATGTGATGCCTTATATTCTGAGAACACTCATGCGACCTTGAGTGTTGTACAGGTATGTCTAACATAGATTTAGTCACCAGAGGTGAATAACTTGGCGACCATGAACCCAGAGTTCCCTTTTGCCAAAAACTATGATAGGTTTGCGATCTCACGGTTATTTTTATAGCCTTAGTTTTTCCTCTGGTTCTAACTTGCATTTTGGATAGGGAACCCACACCAACATGCATTTAGGTTTTCACTACTAACATTTGTAATCACGGAGATTGTGCGCCCCTAATACATGCGAATATGTGCTCAATATAAAGACATGGAAAAGAGGATGTGATCGCCACCTAGATAGCTACCTAAGAATAGAAATAACACGGGCTAACTAATCTAGGAAAGGAGAGAGAACACCATACTGACCTGATGTCGCGACGGGGAACCCCGTCGCGATGGAGCTGGTTTCACGACGCCCTATAGGGATCCGTTGTCGGTGTCGCGGCGCCTTCCTTGGTTGCGTTCTCTGCAGTGCGGGAGAAGTGTGGAAGGACCTTCTTGCTGCCCTCCAGCCGGCCAGAGGACAAGCGCTCCTCGTGAGAACTAGCTTGAGTACCTGCCAAAACAACGAAAATAAGGAAAGGAACCCTGTTAGAACATATTAAGTATAGTATCCATCCAAAATGAGAAGATGAGATGAAGCATGGTCGGAACGGACCTGGGGGTGGTTTTAAACCTCTTGGGTGTATGGAAACGTGGGAAGAAGGGTGAATGCAATCTATCTAGAAATAAAGCAACATGCGAGAAGGGAGAAGAAGAAAGAAGGAGGAAAAGAGAAAGAGCCCCATATGGGCGAGTCCCTGGCGTGCAATGGCATGCTTAGATGCTTCAGATGCTCCAAGGAACAACAGGAGTCATCCTCCTCATGATCCAAGCCCCATAGATGTGGAAGAGGACAAGTTTTAAGGTGGAAAATGTGAGGAAAAGAAAGGAGAAGGGAGGGCTGCGAGGCTAAGTCCGGATCTAAGTAAAATTCGGCAGCCCTTCGGGGTGAAAATGGGGGCTCCCTTGGCTCTGAAGAAAGGGCCTTGCTTATATAGACTTAGAGAGAGAAATATCCCATTTTAAGTGATACATACCCTAATAAAAGGATAATACTCATTAATCTCATGGGTGAGAGTCCTAAGGAGGTTTCAAAGAGTCCCCCATCCCCTAGATGCGTTCAGGTGTGTTGGGATGTTGCAGAAGATTAAGATAAAGGCCATGAGAGGATAATATGGAGGTGGTTGCGGAGGTGGTTGCCACGGCTGAAGTCGCGACGCATCGTAGGGACGCGACATAAATGAACGTGACGATCTTAGTTGTCGTTACTATGAAGCTACGTGCATGGGTATGCATGGGCTATCGCGACGGCTAAGGGAGGCGCAAAAAGGATGAATGCGGCGCCACGATACGTCGCATTAATGGAAACCGATTACTTTCAGAATATGATCAATCACATGGGAGAATAATAGGCATTTAAGGCACATGGACTCTTTCTTGTAAAAGACAATGGACGGGATATTCATTGAAATTGGGCTGTTAAAGGGCTCAAAGCAAGGCTAATGATAGGCTCAAGGTGAGTGACCAACTAGGGGCTCACTAAGTTAACAAGAAATGTAGTTTGGCTTATAAGACATAATCGGGTGTCTACAGATTGCCCCTCCTTGACTCCTACTTTGCAAGGGAGCAAGTGGAGGTGTAGCGAAGGTGTCATAAAGTGACGACGAAGCAGAAATGATACGGAGTCGACTGAAAAATAGGAGTCAAGGTAAAGAGACACCGGACCTAACCAACAAGCAACTGGAATCTTCATGAAAGCCCCGAGTTAGTTGCTCGAACAGAATGCATAGAAAAGCACGAGTCTGGACAAGAAGGAGAAAGAAAAGGACGATCAACCTTCCGATTGAGAGGTACCCTAGCCAATTGGCATGCATGTTTCGTTTTGGAGGGACTTGTGCGTGCCAGGCAGGTAACTCATGACTCTGTCCTGGGAGCGGTTTGCAACCAAAGCGGATCGAAGGAGTAAGATGAAAATTGGATAGAAAATCCAGACAGGGAAGTTCTTAACAAACTTATAAGAGTAACTTGCTCGGAGGCAAATCTTCCGATTCGGAATGGAATAGGATTTCTGCTTGAAACATGAAGAATGATTGGGCACTCAAGAAGGGCTCACCATTAGCCAGGGATGAGTTATGAAAGTCCAAAGACCTACGTGATGCATGTTGGGCTAAAAGAAAGGAAACCATCAAAACAAATGCAAAGAAAAGAGAAAATAGAAAATAGATCAAGGATAATAATGTTAAGCCGCAGCAAGAGCGGGTCAAGAAACTACCTACAACCACAGTGTAGGCCTGAATCCATCGTCACCGAACTTACCCAACCTAACGGCCTATCCAATGATTAACAATGTGCTCCTAGATTATCATTGTTTTTGGTAAAGGGGAACTCAAATCCCAGAACACATTGAGAACCACCCGGTCCTTGAAGCGATATAATAAATAAAATACCATATAGTAAAGCAAGGAGTAGGGATAGAAACACATACCTGACTCACCTGTGACGTTCCTTCTTTCGTGAATTAAAAAAACTTTGGAAATAAAGGAGGATAAAGTAAATAAACATATTAGAGAGACTTCCAACACCATGTATTAATGACCCATTAACAAGATTGGGCCAATATAGCACATTTGGCCCAAGGATATAAACAAACTAGGACAGGAAATTCCCAGAACTTCGTGTATGTAATTATGCCATAATTAGAGAGGGCAAGTTAGGGTTAAAATTAAGGTAATTAGTCATGCAAGGTAGCCAAAACCGAACCCAACCCCAATTGGTGGTTTCCTAAACCATTACACCACCTTTGGAGGAAGAGTCTCAGATTTCTTGAAAACAGGAAGCAGAATTCGCAGCCCCTTTCTAGTCTCGTTAGGACTCTTAAATACAACCTAAATCTATAAGAACTCGTCCTCAAACTCTTGGGGAAGGTTTAACAACGAGTTGGGGTCATTTGGAGGCAGGCTAGAGCTCTGAGGAGAAGGAGAAAAAGCTAGGAACCCGGAGTTCCATCCCTTCTGTTGCATCCAGAACGTCGACTGGTTTTAGATCTACATAAAGGTAGGTGTTCTCGGGCCAAGATTAAAGAAAACCAACACCAGCATGTAGTTCTGGAGTCTAGGATCATTTGCACTTGGTTTGACTAGTTTTCATGGAGTATACGTTGTGTATTCATAGTTTTCCCGAAGTCTCGTACAGTTAGGGCTTTTCCCGTTCTTCATATTATGCATGTGATTAGAGACCGAATTTGACTAAACTTTCTTCATTAAAGTTCTTCCACTTGAAGGCATGATCATTTTCTATGATGGACATTTTGTCCAAAAGTCTTTCGTTAGAGAGTTAGGAACATGATAAGAGAGTCTCTGCATGATACTGTGATTTCAGGTTTCACTTGACTTTTTATTCTTCATATATTTTCTCGGGATTGAGACTGAATTAGATCAAACCCCCACATCAAAGTTCTCCTATAGTTGACCTCGTCATCTTTTATGTTGAACATTTGTCTAAATGTCATTTTTTAGAGAGTTATAAGTGGGGTAAGTAAACCACTACATGAGATATGTTTTCGGGTTCCACATGACTTATAGGTTTTGTTCTGGAAGGGCATTAGTGTCGACACTACTTAAGCTAGTGTCGACACACTGTCCCAAAACAGCCCAGAAGGTGTTCTGGGAAGGCCTCTAGTGTCGACACTAATTGGTCTAGTGTCGACACACTGTCCCAGATTGGCCAGAAGGTGTTCTGGGAGCTGTCTCTAGTGTCGACACTACCTGATCTTGTGTCGACACTACCTGACTTTTTTGCCTTGTATTTGAAGCACTGTGTCGACACTACCTGATCTTGTGTCGACACTACTTGACCAGTTTTGCATGATTTTGTCTTGAGTTTGAAGCATTGTGTCGACACCACTTGATCTAGTGTCGACACTACCTTTACAAAATTTGCATATTTTGGGTCTGATCATTTCATGATGTCTACTAGCATGTGCATGATATTATATAGTATGCATGGACCTAAAATAAATCAACCATTGAAAAAATAGTAATGATCTGAATACGATTCTAATGTGTAAATGTGATTGATCTTAAGTCCATTGGATTATCTTGTGATCTTGCTTATTGTCAATTGATAAGATAAGAATATGATATGAATGTGGGGATGAATACATGTTAGTATGGACGTGTTAGTGGTGTTAATGTTATGATTTGCATTGAGTTTCATGGATTACATGTTTCCCGGTGTTCAATAATTATTTGTCATATGCATACATGTTAGGAAAGCACTGTTCTATATACGATCTGTCTTTAGAAACTCCTCATGTCAGAGACATTAATGACCTATGAAACATAAGATACGTCGTTATCCTGCCTTGTTCTTTAGAGTTGTTGTCATTCCTTGACTCTATGAATGATCATGTTCTTTTACTACGAGTTGTTATTGACACTCTGTGGCCATAATATGAATCTGTTTGTTCGGCACAACGTGGGACTCTCGGTCCAAATTGATCCATGCCTGTGCAAAAAAAGGGCCTGGTCCGGTCCTGGGGAGGAGCACCCCAACGTACTTATTAACCAGGGAGTATGGACTTCTGATGCTTGGCATAGCACAAACAAATAAGCAAGATTTGTGGGAATGTGCCTTTGTTTGATATGATAAGTCTGATTTGATATGATATGATATGATTTGATATGATACGTCTGATCATGTGAACGCATGATATCTGTCTGAATATGGCCAATCTCATTTGATACAATTCTACTCTTGAAATATCTGTCCATTGTATATGCAACTCGACATGTGATCTGATATGATATCCGTTCTACTCTGCTATTCAACTTGTTAGAAAAGCATGCATTGTCAATATTCATGTGCATACCTGCCTATTTGAAAATGTTAATCATGTATTTAGTGCCCGCACAATATTGAGATGTAAATCCTACTGAGCTAGTTTGCTCACCCCTATCATCCTGCCCTTTTCAGGAAGTAATGAAGAACCAGTGGAGTCAGATGGGGCAGGGCAAGAGTGATGAACACCCGCCATATGAGTAGATGATAGTTTAGAAATAGACAATTGAGTAGTCTATAACAGTGAACTTTTCTGGAAGTTTTATTTGAATAATGGATCCTTTAGTGATTCTTTCTTATGTAAGGTCGTATCTAGTTGAATGGAATGAACAAAGTATACTTTTGGGTGAATATAATATAGCCTCAAATGTGATATTATGTTCAATTGTGACTCTATGTTACTCAACTGTGATACATCGGTTTGTATCGTTCACGTCCCTCGGTATTTATTCCGCTGCTAAATATCGAGGTGTGACAGTTGGTATCAGAGACTTAAACTTTATGGTCTAAGGAATAAGAACATAGAATGAAACTAGATTACCCGAGTCAAAACTGTCGTACCTAATGTGAGCTTGGGTAGAGCCATGGGATTGAAGTACATGTGATATATTAAATGACTGACTCATATTATTATCTTGAAGGTACTTATTACCTTAATGGCCGCTGAACGTGCCCAGGCTAGGGACATGCAACGAACAATACAGAACTTGACTCAGGCTATCCTACAAGCCACCCAGGGTGGAGGTAACCGCGGAGCGGTGATCTCCATCGGAATTTTCGGAACATGGATCCGCCTAGGTTTGAAGCGAGTACTGACCCAGATGTTGCTGAACACTGGGTTAAGGAAATTGAAAGGATATTCAGGGTCATGCAATGCACAGACCAGAATAAAGTACTACTGGCGACTTTCCAATTGGAAAAGGATGCCAGGGCATGGTGGGAGTCGGTGGAAGCAACATTGAATGGCCATCAACTAACATGGGCTCAGTTCATTGAGCAATTCAACACCAAGTACTTTTCTAAGAGGGTTCAGAACGGAAAGCAGTCGAATTTGCGGCTTTGAAGCAAAGAGGACTCAATGTGGCTGAGTATGAGGCCCAATTCTCTCGTCTGTCCCGATATGCTGTTCACTTAATTGGGACAGAAAGGATGAAGGCGAAACGCTTTCTGAATGGCTTGAGGCCCCAGTTCATCACGCAACTGGCGCCAATGGACATTCAAACTTATGCTGACATGGTAAAGAAGGCTCAGTTATTGGAAGATGCCATGGAGACTGCAGAAAGAATTATGGGAAGACCCGTGAAAAGGAACAAGTGTCTTCTACAGGAAGGTACCAGCCGACCATTGGGAAGAAAGGGCCCAGTGGCGGAGTAAATGAACCAGCTGAGATAAAGCCAAAGGAGTTAGGTAAGCAGATAGTGGGGCAACGGGAGAAAGGTGCAAACACTGTGACAAAGCTAGTCACCGGTCTGAACAATGCTGGAGAGCGCAAGGGAGATGCCTGCGCTGTGGTAGTCGTCACCATAGGATCTCGGACTGCCCAATACTGAAAGAACAAGCTCCTCAGGATAAGCGTCCGAATGGACAGAAGAGGCAAGGCTGATTGCAAGCTATCCAGGAGCCAGAAGCTGCTGAAGAAGGAGGTATCGTGGAAGGTACACTCACTATTCTTTCCCGACCCGTATATGTTCTCTTTGATACGGGAGCTACGCATTCTTTATATCTCAAATATTTGTTGATACCCTACCTGTGAAACCCCCCAATGGAATCCGGATAGTTGTGTCAACCCCGATTGGTCCTGGCACCAATCTTACAAACCATATACCCTCTAGTGAAGTGTTGATTGAAATCAAAACCTACCAGCAAATTTAATATGTATGGACATGGAGGGGTATGATGTGATACTGGGAGCAGACTGGTTGTCTGAACATGGGGCTAGTATCAACTGCAGGAGAAGTCGGATAACCTTTAGCCATTACCCAAAACTAGTGTTCACAGGGGATAAAAACCGCAGGAGATTGTCCCTTATTTCTGCACTACAAGCCAAAAGGATGATGAGAAAGGTTGTATGGCCTTTCTTGCTGCTATTGTCATCACAAAGAAGGAAGTCAAAGTAGAGGACATCCATGTTGTCAGCGAATACGCTGATGTCTTTCCCGAAGACTTGCCAGGAATTCCTCCTGAGCGAGAGGTCGATTTTACCATCGAGTTGGTCCCTGGAGCAGCACCAGTATCTAGGGCACCATATAGAATGTCCCCATAGAACTGAAGGAATTAAAAGAGCAACTGATGGAACTGTTAGAGAAGGGTTTCATCCGACCGAGTACATCGCCATGGGGTGCACCTGTCCTCTTCGTCAAGAAGAAAGATGGGTCGATGAGGCTATGCTAGATTACAGACAACTAAATCAGTTAACCATCAAGAACAAATACCCTCTGCCGAGGATTGATGAGTTGTTTGATCAATTATCTGGAGCTAGATACTTCTCTAAAATAGATCTCAGATCCGGTTTTCATCAATTGAGGATCAAAGGAGAAGACATTCACAAGACTGCCTTCCGAAGCAGGTATGGGCATTATGAATTTATTGTTATGCCTTTCGCACTAACGAATGCCCCTGCAGTTTTCATGCAGTTGATGAATAGCATTTATCGCCCATATCTTGATAAATTTGTGGTGGTATTCATCGATGATATATTGATCTATTCCAAGACGAAGGAAGAGCATGAGGAGCATTTGAGGATCTCGTTACAGATTTTAAGGGAGAATAAATTATATGCCAAGCTAAGCAAATGTGAATTTTGGCTTGAGGAGTATCCTTTTTAGGACATGTGGTAACCAAGGATGGTATCGTTGTTGATCCATCAAAGGTTGAGGCGGTGCTGAAATGGGAAAGACCGACAAGCGTCACAGAGATCAGGAGCTTTCTAGGATTGGCAGGATATTATCGAAGGTTTATAAAGGATTTCTCAAAGATTGCAGTGCCATTAACCAAGCTGACCCGTAAGGAAGCCTGTTTGTGTGGACCGATGAATGTGAAGAGAGTTTTAAACAACTTGAAGAAGTGTCTGACTACTGCTCCTGTCCTCGCCTTACCCACTGAAGAGGGAGGATTTGAAATTTATTCAAATGCTTCTGGAACAGGTCTAGGATGCGTCTTAATGCAACAAGGGAAGGTAATAGCTTAGCCTCAAGATAGTTGAAGATCCACGAAGTGAACTACCTGGTTCATGACCTGGAGTTAGCAGCCGTAGTATTCGCCTTGATGATCTGGAGGCATTATATCTATGGTGAGCAATTTAAAGTCTTTTCTAACCACAAGAGTTTGAAATACTTGTTCTCACAGAAGGAGCTTAACATGAGACAAAGAAAGTGGTTAGAGTACCTTAAGGACTTTGACTTTTCTATTCAATATCACCCTGGGAAAGCCAATGTAGTGGCAGACGCTCTAAGTAGACAACCAGAAGCTATGCTAGCTAGTATGATGCTGGGCGAATGGAAGTTACTGGAGCAATTTGCAAGTTTGAACTTAGACATGGGAAAGAAGGAAAAACAAGTGATGATTTCAATCTCCAATACAATCTCCGATCTGCTGACCGAAATCAAGGAGAAACAGGGAGAGGATCCATTCTTAGTTGGGACAGGGGGAAGCTAAACAAAGACCTGACTTCACACTATCAGCTAAGGAGATTACTATTTCGAGGAAGAACATGTGTCCCTGATCATGGAGAACTCAAGAAGAGGTTACTAAATGAAGCTCACCAGTCCAAGTACACGATTCATCCTGGAGCAACAAAGATGTACCAAGACTTAAAAGGTCGTACTGGTGGCCAAACATGAAGAGGGATGTGGCCGATCATGTATCGTACTGTTTAACATGCATGAATGTCAAGGCCGAGCATTTCCGTACAGCTGGTGGACTGTTACCACTAGAAATTCCGGAGTGGAAGTGGGATAGTATCGGCATGGACTTTATCATGGGATTGCCCAAGACTAGAAGTGGTATGGATGCAATTTGGGTAATAGTTGACCGATTGACTAAATCAGCTCACTTCTTGCCGATTAAGAGTACATGGTCAGTGGATGTATTGGCTGCACTATATGTTAAGAAGTAGTTAGACTGCATGGGGTTCCATCTAGCATAATATCAGATCGGGACCCTAGATTTACTTCACACTTCTGGAAGGGATTGCAAGCAGCAATGAGTACTAAACTGAATTTTAGTACTGCCTTCATCCTCAGACTGATGGACAAACTGAAAGGACCAATCAAATTGTGGAAGATATGCTTCATGCTCTGGTGCTAGATTTTAGAGGGCGATGGGATGATCAGTTGTACCTGGTGGAGTTTGCTTATAACAATAGCTATCAGGCAAGTATCAAGATGGCTCCATTTGAAGCCTTATATGGCAGGAGTTGCCGATCACCCCTTTGCTGGGAAGAGGTTGGGGAGAACCATGGGTTGGACCCGACTTAGTTGAGGCGACTGTCAAAAAGGTTCAGATTGTTAGGGAACGTCTGAAGATAGCACAATCCAGACAGAAAGTTATGCAGACAAGAGAAGGAGAGAACTAGAATTTCAGGTTGGCGAACATGTGTTCTTGAAGGTCTCACCTTCAAGGGGAATACAAAGATTTGGATCACAGGAAAACTAAGTTCCAGATTCATAGGGCCATTTGAAATTCTAGAAAGGATTGGTCAAGTGGCGTATAGACTTGCACTACCTCCTCCACAGCTGGCGAACGTGCATAATGTGTTCCACATATCCATGCTGAGGAAGTACTTATTCAATGCCGACCATGTAATTAATCATGAGGACTTGGAGATTCGGGAGGACCTGACTTATGAAGAGAAGTCGATCAAACTGTTGGATCAGAAGATTCAACGACTCAGGAATCGTACCATACCTATGGTAAGGTCCAATGGAGTCGAGAGGGAGTTACCAATGCTACCTGGGAAACAGAGGAAAGAATGAAGAAAAACCACCCATAACTATTCTCAGGTACGAACTACACCACTATGTAAATTGGGGACCAAATTTTCTTAAGTGGGGGAGGATGTAACACCCCGAAAATTTAGTGAATTAAAAAAACTTTGGAAATAAAGGAGATAAAATAAATAAACATATTAGAGAGACTTCCAACACCATGTATTAATGACCCATTAACAAGATTGGGCCAATAGAGCACATTTGGCCCAAGGATATAAACAAACTAGGGTAGGAAATTCCCAGAAATTCGTGTATGTAATTATGTCATAATTAGAGAGGGCAAGTTAGGGTTAAAATTAAGGTAATTAGTCATGCAAGGTAAGCCAAAACCGAACCCAACCCCAATTGGTGGTTTCCTAAACCATTACTACCACCTTTGGAGGAAAAAGTCCCAGATTTCTTGGAAAACAGGGAGCAGAATTCGCAGCAGCCCCTTTCCTAGTCTCGTTAGGACTCTTAAATACAACCTAAATCTATAAGAACTCATCCTCAAACTCTTGGGGAAGGTTTAACAACGAGTTGGGGTCATTTGGAGGCAGGCTAGAGCTTCTGAGGAGAAGGAGAAAAAGCGAGGAACCCGGAGTTCCATCCCCTGCATCCTCTATTGCATCCAGAACGTCGACTGGTTTTAGATCTTCATAAAGGTAGGTGTTCTCGGGCCAAGATTAAAGAAAACCAACACCAGCATGTAGTTCTTTGAGTCTAGGATCATTACACTTGGTTTGACTAGTTTTCATGGAGTATACGTTGTGTATTCGTAGTTTTCCCGAAGTCTCGTACAGTTAGGGCTTCTCCCGTTCTTCATATTATGCACGTGATTCGAAACCGCATTTGACTAAACTTTCTTCATAAACGTTCTTCCACTTGAAGTCACAATCATCTTCTATGTTGGACGTTTTGTCCAAAAGTCTTTCGTTAGAGAGTTAGGAACATGATATGAGTCTCTGCATGATACTGTGATTTCGGTTTTCACTTGACTTTTTGTTCTTCATATATTTTCTCGAGATTCGAGACTGAATTAGATCACACCCCCAACATCAAAGTTCTCCTACTAGTTGAGCTCGTCATTTTTGATGTTGAACGTTTTGTCTAAATATCATTTGTTAGAGAGTTATAAGTGGGGTAAGTAAACCTTTGCATGAGATATGTTTTCGGGTTCCACATGACTAATAGGTTTTGTTCTGGAAGGGCATTAGTGTCGACACTACTAAGCTAGTGTCGACACTCTACTCAAAACAGCCCAGAAGGTGTTCTGGGAAGGCCTCTAGTGTCGACACTACTTGGCTAGTGTCGACACACTGTCCCAGATTTGCCCAAGGTGTTCTGGAGCTGTCTCTAGTGTCGACACTACCTGATCTTGTGTCGACACTACCTGACCTTTTTGCCTTGTATTTGAAGCACTGTGTCGACACTATCTGATCTTGTGTCGACACTACTTGACCAGTTTTGCATGATTTTGTCTTGAGCTTGAAGCATTGTGTCGACACCACTTGATCTAGTGTCGACACTACCCTTACAAGAAATTTGCATATTTTTGGGTCTGATCATTTCATGATGTCTACTAGCATGTGCATGATATTATATAGTATGCATGGACCTAAAATAAATCAACTTATTGAAAAATAGTAATGATCTGACTACGATTCTAATGTGTAAATGTGATTGATCTTAAGTCCATTGGATTATCTTGTGATCTTGCTTATTGTCAATTGATAAGATAAGAATATGATATGAATGTGGGGATGAATACATGTTAGTATGGACGTTTAGTGGTGTTAATGTTATGATTTGCATTTGAGTTTCATGGATTACATGTTTCCCGGTGTTCAATTAATTATTTATCATATGCATACATGTTAGGAAGCACATGTTCTATATACGATCTGTCTTTAGAAACATCCTCATGTCAAGACATTAATGACCTATGAAACATAACATACGTCGTTATCCTGCCTTGTTCTTTTGAGCTGTTTGTCATTCCTTGACTCTATGAATGATCATGTTCTTTTACTACGAGCTTGTTATTGAAACTCTGTGGGCATAATATGAATCTGTTTGTTCGGCACAACGTGGGACTCCGGTCCAAATTTGATCCAATGCCTTTGCAAAAAAAGGGGCCTGGTCCGGTCCTGGGGAGGAGCACCCCAACGTACTTATTAACCGAGGGAGTATGGACTTCTGGTGCTTGGCATAGCACAAACAAATAAGCAAGATTTGTGGGAATGTGCCTTTGTTTGATATGATAAGTCTGATTTGATCTGATTTGATATGATTTGATATGATACGTCTGATCATGTGAACACATGATATCTGTCTGAATATGGCCAATCTCATTTGATACTATTCTACTCTTGAAATATCTTTCCATTGTATATGCAACTCGACATGTGATCTGATATGATATTCGTTCTACTATGCTATTCAACTTGTTAGAAAAGTATGCATTGTCATCATATTCATGTGCATACCTGCCTATTTGAAAATGTTAATCATGTATATTAGTGCCCGCACAATATTGAGATGTAAATCCTACTGAGCTAGTTCGCTCACCCCTATCATCCTGCCCTTTTCAGGAAGTGATGAAGAACCAATGGAGTCAGATGGGGCAGGGCAAGAGTGATGAGCACCCGCCATATGAGTAGATGATAGTTTACAAATAGACAATTGAGTAGTCTATGTAACTGTGAACTTTTATGGAAGTTTTATTTGAATAATGGATCATTTAGTTGATTCTTTCTTATGTAAGGTCGTATCTAGTTGAATGGAATGAAACAAAGTATACTTTTGGGTGATCATAATATAGCCTCAAATGTGATATTATGTTCAATTGTGACTCTGCGTTACTCAACTGTGATACGTCGGTTTGTATCGTTCACGTCCCCCGATATTTATTCCGCTGCTAAATATCGGGGCGTGACATAATCTTATCCTAATACTTAGTTATGGGATTGGGATGGGTTACTCCCCCCTAGAACTCTATAAATAGGGCTCCTTAGGGTGCTAATCCCGCAGCTCTCTCTCTCTCTCAAATTCTCTTTGATTTTCTCTCTCCTGTAGCCATGAAGAGAACTTATTCTGCCTTCCAGGAGGACATTCCACCTTATGCCGGTCCCAAGGCGGCTCGGGAATCGCATGCGGAGCTCCAGCGTCTCTCCTCCATGCCCGGGCATGCATGCGCACGCCCAAACATCCAAGTAAGCAAATTTCCTCTCTCCAACACCACTTCTATTTCTTATTCTATTCTCAATCTCCCCCTATTCTTCCTCTTACCCCAGATTCTCTCGGGCCATAGGTGATTTTCTAAAGTACCATGGCTAAACCCCATGGTCGACTTGCTTCCGCTTCCTTCCATTCGCCACTTGCGGGAGTGGGGACTATCCAGCGTACTTGTGCTGGCCAAGCAATACCATAAGATCGTGCATGTATGGGACATCATTACTGCACTAGTGGAGCTGTGGCATCCTCAGACTCACACGTTCATCTTCCCTCGGTTCGAGGCGACCGTCCTGCTAGAAGAATTGGAGATCATGCTGGGTCTCCCGAGGTACCAGAAGGGGGAGGAGCTTGCACTCTCTCACACCGTGGCACCGATCAATGCGTGGAGCATCCTCGAGGAGATACTACTAGGAAGACCGATCTACATTCCATGACCAGCCGGACGCAGGTGCATCTCCTTCCCATTGCCCAGTGGATCATCTCCCAATGCAAACGCAAGACCGGGAACCATCTCACCATTGCCAAGGCAGCCGCCATCTGCATCTGTGGCGTCATTCTCTTCTCAGCTGAAGACGGTGCTATCTCCATTGCAAATCTGAGCATAATTGACTCCGTCTCGAAAGGTATGAGTATTGGTCAGGCTGTCCTTGGCTACCTATATACTGGTCTTACCTCTGCAGCCACTGGAGGCCCCTTCTACGGCTCTGTTGTTTCCCTTGAGCTGTGGATAGGTGTGCACATACAGTTCCGGGCCATGGATACCCTCTCCACACCGAGTGCAAGACCATGCTGCATCATCCCCTTGCATTCGTCGGCGCGCCCCTCTACATGACACCACAAGCGTGGTGCAAGACAGCACAAGTGAAGGGGTTGAAGGGCTGGTGCGATTATCTCAAGAGGATGACCGTAACAGAGTTTGACATGCGCCCACGCTTCCTCCACAACAACACTGTCTACTTACCGCAGCGCCTCGAACGAGCACTCTGACTCCTGGGTGATGAAGCATTAGTTCTCTACAATCTGGATCGTTGCTATCTACAGTGCGGAGCGGCTCGCACAATGGTTCCCTTCCTTCCACACTACCCACCTATTCAAGTGAGGAAGAGGGGAGATGAGCAGGATGAACGGGACGTGCGGAGCGCCATCGTCCACTAGGAAGGATGCGCCATGAGTCTTATTCAGGCCGAGGTGGTAGATGATGAAGACGTGACGCAGGAATACCTTGAGGCATTGAAGGAACTTCAGCAAGCAGCACCGGAGACTTGAGTGATGTGATTAATGTAGGCATTGACATTAGATGGTAATTAGGACAGAAAATTGCATTTGTTTGATTGTAGGAAGTGATTTAGACAATGTATTGATAGATTGAATGAATAAAAGCAGAGTTTACCCTCTTTGCGAATTGTGTTCTGTTTGAAACGTGACTAGAATGCATGTCGCCTTCAGGTCGCGTCGTTGCGGGAGGTCGCGACACGGTCGCGCCTTGCCTAAGCGACGCATCCTGAACGCGACATAGTGCTAAGTCGCGTTTTAAACTGAGGTTCAAAAACGTCGACCCGCCCCTTCTCTTCCTTTCTACGCTCAAAAACTCTCAAGATCTCCCTCCTTTTGCTTCCAAACTCTCTCTTGCTCCTTCTTACTCCTTCTCTCATCTTCAACCCCTTGCTCTTCTCTTGCTCCTTCATCTCCGGCGATGGAGGTGGCGTGAAAGTGGGTCTCGTGGTGAGTGTTGCCCAGCTAGCTAGCCCAGAGGGGGGGTGAATGGGTTGTTAAAATTTCTATCTCTGATTAAAACCTGTTTACTGAAAAGATTACACAACTTAATAACGAGGTTAGAGTTAGAGCAAATAAGACAACAATCACACAAAGCACATCCACAAGACACAAGGATTTTTATCCTGGTTCGAAACTCCTCTCCACAGGAGACCTACGTCCAGTCCCTGAGCAATGCCTCAGGATTTCACTACCAGGGGTACAATCCCCCTTAAGGATCCTTACACCCAGCCTCAACTGGTCTTCCTTCAACCTGAAGGGAAAACAACCACCCTGGATGCCACCAGGTCTTCCTTCGTCCAGAAGGGAACACAACTAAAGAAGAGAAAGTGTAGGAACAGGCTTCAGACTCTAGCTTGACCAGCTACAAGCTGAAGCTACCAAGGCCCGAGAGAGAAAGAGATTTAACAAGGTTTTCTCTCCAAGGACTACACAAGCTCTCACAAATAAAATCTCCTTTGATCACTGAGAGCTAAGAGCTAAGAACAAGGTTGGAGTGGAAGCTTCGCTCTTGTTTCAATCTTCTGAAGACTCGAAGAGATGGTGTTCTTTCTTTCCGAATTGCAAGCGTTGTTGTTCACTTGTCTTCTCCGTCTTGAGTCTTATTTAAACTTCAGATTCAAATTTGAATGTTGAAGAATCCGTTGTCTCTTATCCTGGTGTACGTTAGACTGGTCACCAAGGAAGCTTCTGATCTTCAGTCTTTTATCCTTTAGTACACGCCAGAGAAATGTCTTAGAATCTTGTGTCTTGTATCCAACGTTGTACAGATGAGTCTTGTCAGATATCTGCAAGCATATCAACAATAAATAGTGGACAGCTAGGACTGTCGTCGATTGTTAGTTGCAGATGGAACAGATATTGCAATATATAGCAAAGCTCCTTTCTGTCTAAAAAGTACGTAGATAGAGTAGCATCAAAATGGAAGATATCGTCTGCATGCATGGGAGATACGATCAGAGAGCATTTAATGCGTAGCAGTCAACAGACGAGATATGACTTTAACTTTTCAACGCTATTCAAAAGCATTATACTGATACAGCAAGAAATTCGATATAAATAATCCCGATGCCTTCATGACTTATGAAATCGTTATGCGATAACAGACAAATCTTTATGACAGAGCATTATCACATTATAATGATGAAATCGTTATGAGTTATAGCAAGTCGTTATGAACACTTATCAAGTCGTTATGAACTGTAAAGAAATCGTTATGACTATCAAGTCGTTATGAACTGTAAAGAAATCGTTATGAACTCTAAAGAAATCGTTACAGCAATCACCGTTATGAGTTTCAAAGAAATCGTTATGAGAAGTCTTAACACTCGTTGCACAAAGCAAATCGTTATGAGAATCAAAGAATCGTTACGAGAAGTCTTAACAAATCGTTGCACAAGCAAATCGTTATGAGAATCAAAGAAATTGTTACGAGAAGTCTTAACAAATCGTTGCACAAAGCAAATCGTTATGAGAATCAAAGAAATCGTTACGAGAAGTCTTAATAATCGTTGCACAAAGCAAATCGTTATGAGAATCAAAGAAATCGTTACGAGAACTAAAGAAATCGTTATGCCTTAGGAAGTCGTTGCGAGTTCTAAAGAAATCGTTACGAGGTCTAAAGAAATCGTTACGGCTAGAGAGTCGTTGCGAGTTCTGAAGAATCGTTACGAGGTCTAAAGAAATCGTTACGGCTAGAGAGTCGTAGTTCTAAGAAATCGTTACGGCTAGAGAGTCGTTGCGAGTTCTAAAGCAATCGTTACGAGGTCTAAAGAAATCGTTACGGCTAGAGAGTCGTTGCGAGTTCTAAAGAAATCGTTACGAGGTCTAAAGAAATCGTTACGACAGTCAGTCGTTACGGGTTCTGAAGAAATCGTTACGAGGTCTAAAGAATCGTTACGACAGTCAAGTCGTTACGGGTTCTAAAGAAATCATTACGAGGTCTAAAGAAATCGTTACGACAGTCAAGTCGTTACGGGTTCTAACGAAATCGTTGCGATGTCTTAAAGAATCGTTGCGATATCGATTTGTTTGAATTTTCCGGTCAGAGAGGAAAGTTCTGCTTATCAAAGAAGTCGATACAAGGACTTGGACAGAATGTGAGATGAGACTTACCTGATTGTCTTGAACTTTCATTTTTCTTTTATTTCCTGTTCTCAAGGCTCAAGTAATCCATTAGTACTATTTTGTTAATCATCAAATTAATATATAAATAAATGAATTATTTATTATGGGGACAGTTTGGTCATCAATCTCCCCTTTTTGATGATGACAAAATATACTAAACATCATACAAAATTAAACATGTTTTTCAGAATGACTGTAGTTTTCTCCCCCATTTTGTCATTAAGCAAAAGATAGGCTGTGAGACAAAGAAGAGAGAAATTATTGAATTAAGTGCGAGAAAGATAGTACATAGGAGACAATAAAGAGGCATGCTGTGAGATGACAGTCCATGCCTTGATCTCAAGATCTTAAAAGTTTGTTGGAAAACTCCAGAGGCAACTGAAAAATTAGGACCCATGGAGGGGGTGGCCCTTTGAATGTATAGAGTCGTTGCTGATCCAAAACTCTGCATACTGATCTGGATCCAGGATGAATCTGAAGTAAGTGCTTTTTCCAAAACTAGCTCTATGGAGAAATCTATCCAGAGAGATGGGATAGAAGATCTGCTTATCAAGGAGGTCCTGCTTCAGAGCATAAAAGGCATGTATCTAGCGGCCACTGAACATAGATCTCCTGGATTGGAGTTATGGAGTTGAGATCCAAGAAAACTTCTACTGAAAGAAGTGGCTTGCACTGATGGGCTAGATCACTATTAATTGATTCCAAGTGAAGACGGGGGGCAATGTATAGCTTTTCCCATTCTGAGGGAGAAAGCCTCTCACACTCAGACATGAGTGGAGCCAAAGTTTGAGCAGAAATGCGGCCAGAGTGGTATTCTCTGAAGATGAACCGCAAGAAGGAGGGTAATCTGCCCTGCTTGGCTGACATCCGGCCCATCTGCCTTGCAAACATATCCAGTGCATGAGAACCTGCTGCATTTGAATCATACTAAGGATGCAACTTGGGCAGAAGAACTGGAGTATCCACCTTGAAGGATGCAAATTCTATCTTGAGTGGAAGGTTCACAGGGTGCTCTGTTCTTAGCGAGACAATGGTGGAATTGAACTGGCTAAACTGAACTTCAGGCAGCTTGTTCAAGTAGCAGAAATCACTGTAAAGCTGGAAGTTCTTGGCAATCCGAATCTCTTTCAGAATGAAGGATCCCCAAGCGTTTTTATGCTGAATGACAAACCACTCAGAAAGAGTGAGTGGATGAGGTCTGTGGGTGAGAGATTCTGCCCTGGCAGTCAAAACTTTTGCATACTGCGCCTTATTGCCCTTGACATTTGCCCACTGCTCTTCAGTCTTGAACTCAGTGCCCTCAAGGATTTTGGATTTCTGGATGTGGGTCAACTGGGTAAGAGGAAGAGTAATGTTTAGGTGTTCGGATAGGTTAAGGAAGGGAATGCCATATATGGTGGAGAGAATGCACTTCTGAAGGTATTCTTTATAGATTGGTCTTCTTTGAGGCTCGAGGGTAAGAGAGTACCAAAGAGGAGAAATAAGGGTACAGAGGGGTGCGAACAGATGAGGAAGTTTTCCTCTTTTTCTTGGCAGGACTGGGAGGATCAGTCCTGTGAATGTGAGTGGAGGTGGAGAGAATTGAAATAAGGGTGTTTCTCTCAAAATCATCCGGAATATTGGTGTCAAAAACACCAAGAAGTAGAGGTTTTTCCGGAAAGACATAGACAGAAGAAGGAGGAGTAGGAGGATAGAAGAGGTGTTTGGGATTGAAGGATGAAGTGGGTTGAATTGGAGTGGTTTGAGTTTGAGGTGATGAAGGTGAGAAGGATGATGGGGCTGAGGTGTGAGAAGGAGTGGGAGAGAAGGTAGGTTGAGATGAAATGATAGAGGATGATGGTTGGGTGCGAGGTACTGGGTGTTTTATAGTTGGTGGAGCAGGAGGGGTTGTGAGAGGAGAGGTAGGTGAGGACAAAATTGGAGTTGCAAGATTTGAAGTGTCAGGGCCGAAGTAGCTGTCATGGGCTCTTTCCCTTTGGCTTCTCTGACAACTGAAGAGGGTCCTGATGACCCTGAAGCTTGCCCTGATGGCCCTGGTGGCCCTGATGCTTGAACTGGTGGCCCTGTTGGCCGAGAGACTTCTGCTGGAGGCCCTGGTGGCCTAGGAACTGCAGCTGGACTGCTCTGAGTGGGTGCAGGAGGGACACCACTAGACTTTGAAAGAACTGCTAGCATTTGCTTCATATCAGACATCTCTTTATTTAACCACCTCATTGCATTTCGAATTGAGGATAGGTCAGAGGAGGTTGAAGCTTGATTGGCAATAATGCCCTGAACACTTGTCTGAACTGATGACAAACTTCTCCCTGAGCTTTCAGCAATGCCATAATAGGCTTCAGATTTACTTTTCTATGGCCCTTTCTTGACCTTTTGAGAGCACTCTCTTTTGCTTGCTCTGCTGAGAGATAGGCTCCTTAAGATGAACATTGCTAGCATTTGGGCCTTCATTAACAGGAACGCTGGCTGGAGGTGGAATTTCCTGAGATGGTGCCCTGACTCGGAACAAGTTCAATCACTGGTTCCTCAATGCCAACTTGCTCCCCCTGAATAGGAGTGGGGAGTTCAACACTTTCTTGCTCCCCTGAGCAGGAGCTTCTTCCAAAACAACTTTCTCCAAGTGGCCTTCTACCACGGATTCAGGCACTTCAGGTTCAAGGATACTTTGCTCCCCTGGCTAGGAGATTCTCTCATGACCACATCTTGTTGAGTACCTGCTTGTATCTCAACATTAGCAATTGGTTCAGACTGAATTTCTGTATGGCCTGGTGTCATAACTTCTTCTTCAACACGTCCACCGTCTTTAGAAGTAGCTGAGGTGGAGGGAATAGAATCCAATACCTCTCTTAAAATAGAGGCGACTAAGGTGGTGGGCAAGGAGTCTGCCACACCAGCTGCACCTTCCTCCATCTGAACTTCTGGAGAATGAGAGATAATCTCCACAACAGGTGATTCTGAAACTTCTGCCTGGCTTGCCACAACTGTTACTACTGCTGCTTGAACAACTGCTGCTGCTTGCTCTGCTGCTGCTGCTTCTTCTGCTGCTGTTGCTTCTTCTGCTACTGCTGCTGCTTGCTCTTGAACTTCTGGGAAATCTCCAATAATCGCTTCTCCTTCAGCCACAGAAGTCTTTGACCAAACTCCATCTTGCACTGAAAAACCACTCTTCTTCAGGTTTCTGGACCTTATGGACTGGCCCATCTCTCTACTACTGCTCCAGATAAGTCTACTCCGAAATGCTTGAAAATTTTGGTGAGTAGATGAGCATAGGGTAAGGAAACATTTAACTTGCTCTTGGTTTCCCAGATCTGAGCACTGGCAAATTTCATTCTCTCAATTATTACTGCGGCCAGATTTATCTCCTTGTTCTGAATTACCCAGAACATCAAGTCTGAGTCTGCCCTAGTGCATGAAGAAAAGGTAGCACTCCGAGGAACTATGATTTGGCAGACAATAAAGTGGAGCAACCGATTGAAAGCTGACATCTGATTTATATCCAATTTCCATCCTTCAGCTTAAAACCTGGACCAATAATGCCAAGACCCTTAGCTTCATCATTTACTGAGTCCACACCACTAAAGCCTGATGTTTTCACTCCAAACAAGGTACTTAGTAACTCACGGTCTATTCTGATTTGGATACCCTTGACAGAGGAGACAAGGGATCCATCTGCTTCTGATTTCAAACAGATGAAGAAAGCTTTCACCAAGTCCGGATAGCTTACCTCGGTGAAAGTAACCACATCCAACCATTGCATCCGTCTCAAAGCTTCAACTAGACTGCTCATTCCACTTTTCTCAAGATTCTGAACATCCACAGCCTTATACCACAGATCTTCGTCTTCACAAAGGTAAACTTTCTTGCTCCTTTGGGGACAGAAACTCAGCACTGTAGCCCCCAACACTTCCGGAGATCATCGGAGCGGCCATGGGTAGAGAGGAGAAAGATTTCTGGAGGAGAAGATGATGGAAAGGATGGAAGCTCTCGAAGGGATTCTTCGCGGAAGAGGAGAAAGCTTCGAAAGTTGCAGAGAGTCGATCCCAAATCGTTAGGGCATCGGCTTTGGGTGACCATAGAGAATAAAGGGTAAAGGTAGAAGACGAGTCGTTCCCGGAATGATTTGACTGATTTAAATTAATTTCTGAAAGGCGAAGCGCCAAAAAGCGGTAATAGCAGAAGGCGACAAAAAGGTTTGACGAGTCAAACCGCTTTCAACACAATAGTGGTCAAAGAAATGTAGATAACTGAGTTTTGCTTATCTTTAAAGAGGAAAATTTCATTTATTCTGAAAATTTATATGCAATAAAATTACAGAGATCTTTTCACAAATTGCACATCCTAATTCCCTTCTAAGAGATGTAAATCTCTCTTAGGTAGGGCTTTGTAAAGATATCTGCCAATTGACCAATTGTATCTATAAAAGATTTCTAAATTACCACTAGCTACATGGTCTCGAATGAAATGATATCTTACCTCAATGTGTTTAGTCCTTGAGTGTTGTACTGGATTCTTGGTGAGATTGATGGCACTTGTGTTATCACACAATAGCGGAATTTGCTTGATATGAATGCCGAAATCCTCAAGTTGTTGCTTTATCCAAAGAAGTTGTGTACAGCAACTTCCAGCAGCAACATATTCTTCTGCCTCAGCTGTTGATAAGGCTACTGAATTTTGTTTCTTGGATGACCATGATATTAACATCCTGCAAGAAACTGACAACACCCACTGGTGCTTTTTCTATCTACTTTGCATCCAGCATAATCAGCATCTGAATATCCTACTAATTCTATTTACAAGATCTAGGATACCAGAGACCTAAATCATGAGTTCTAGCCAGATATCTAAATATTCTTTTTACTAAAATTAAATGAGACTCTCTAGGGTCTGCCTGATATCTAGCACACATGCATACACTAAACAAAATGTCTGGTCTACTTGCAGTTAAGTAAAGTAATGATCCTATCATACCTCGATAATTCCTTTGATCTACCTTTTTACCTTTTTGATCATGTCCATTCTGGTTCTAGTGCTCATTGGAGTTGATAATGGCTTTGCACCTTCAAATCCAAATTTCTTTAACAGCTCTTTGGTGTACTTGGCTTGACAGATATGAGTGCCATCCTTCCCTTGCTTAATTTGCAATCCAAGGAAGTAGCTTAGCTCCCCCATCAAGCTCATTTCGAATTCTCCCTGCATAAGCTTTCAAAGTACTTGCAAAGAGATTCATCAGTAGATCCAAAAATATATCATCTACATATATTTACACAAGAAGTATATGTTTAACCTTAGATTTTATAAATCTGTACTATCTACTTTACCTCTAGTGAAACCATGATCTAATAGAAAGTACTGAGCCTTTCATACCAGGCTCTAGGTGCTTGCTTAAACCATATAAAGCCTTATGTAGTTTAATACATGATTTGGAAATTCGGGATCATCAAACCTGGAGGTTGTTCAACATAAACTTACTCCTTGATAAAACCATTTAAAAAGGCTGATTTGACATCCATTTGAATAGTGTTTTAAATCAAATGCAGATGCATAAGCAAGTAAAATCCTAATAGCCTCAAGTCTAGCTACAGGTGCATAGGTTTCATCGAAATCTATGCCTTCCTCTTGGGAGTAGCCTTGAGCTACCAGTCTGGCCTTGTTCCTTAAGATTATTCTAGACTCATCCAGTTTATTTCTGAACACCCACTTGGTGCCAATAACTGAATGATTGGATGGTCTAGGAACAAGTGACCATACTTGGTTTCTCTTGAACTGATTTAGTTCATCTTGCATGGCTAATATCCAAGATTCATCAGATAAAGCTTCATTGACTGTCTTAGGCTCTATTGAGAAACAAAGGCTAAATAATCACAAGGAATTACATTACCTCTTGTTCTTACCCCTACGATGGATCACCAATAATGTTTTCAGGAGGGTGATCTTTCTGATGTCTCCATTCTTTTGGAAGATTTTCATGTTGAATTTCAGTTTGCTGCAGTTCTTCCAGAGGAGGATCTTCCTTGTCCTTAATTGAGGTATCTTTATTTTTCAGACAAGTCATCTGCATCATCAATGTCACTAATTTCTTCCTTTTTCAAGGATGGGTTAGATTCATCAAAAATAACATGTACAGATTGTTCAATTAATAAGGAACGTTTATTGAAAACTCTATAACCTTTGGGTTTAGAAGTGTACCCCATAAGATGCCTTCATTGATTTGGCATCCAACTTACTAATGTCCCTTTTTCCATTGTTGTGGATAAAGCAAGGACATCCAAATATTCTGAAATGGCTGATCTTTGGCTTCTTTCCTTTGTAGGGTTCATAAGCAGTCTTCTTCAAATCGGCCTGATCATCATCTATTTATGATATAACATGCAGTGTTGATGGCTTCCCAGAAGTATCTTGCAAATCATTTCTGATAACATGGTTCTTGCCATATCCAAAAGAGTTCTGTTTTTCCTCTCAAATAATTCCATTCTGTTGAGGTGTTCTGGGGCTGAGAATTGTGCTCAATTCCTTGATCATCACAGAACTTTGCAAACTTTTCATTCTGAAACTCACCA
>JACBKR010004469.1:0-23697 GCA_014218235.1 Colocasia esculenta | reverse complement strand
TATTCTTTCTAGCTAATATCCTTTGTAGTCTTATAGAGAGGAGAGCTTCCTCATCTTCAATGCTTCTTATGCTTTCGTTACCATCTGATGATTCTTCTGATAAGTCTTCTTTGTCTGCCTTGAGAGCGTTGGAGTGCTTCTTTCTGCTTGATGATTCTCCCAACCTTTCCATGTTGATCTCATGGCCATTAGGGACCCTATGAGTTTTTCTAATGACATTCTCTTCAAGTCATTTGCTTCTTCAATTGCCGTTACTTTGGGAGTCCATGAAGCTGGTAAAGATCTTAGAATTTTCCTGACCATGTCACCCATTTCATAAGTCTTTCCTAGACCGGCTAATCCATTTGTCTTTTTTGGTCGTGACAAGAAGATCTCCTTCTTCAACAATCGACCAGATCTGATAGTCGAGTACTTGTAAGAAGAACTCCATTCTTGTTTTCCAATAAGTATAGTCTTCACCGTTCAACAAAGGTGGCCTGTTGACTGACTGACCTTCAAAGTGACCTTGGGCTGCCATTTGATCTTTCTCTTCAGATCGTTGGATCATCTTTGTCGAAGAGACTCTCTCTGATACCACTTGTTGCCCAGCTAGCAAGCCCAGCGGGGGGGGGGGGGGTGAATGGGATTTTTAAAACTTGATTACCTAAACCTGTCAACAAGAGCGTTTATACAAAATACTACGTTTGGCAGTTAGTGTTAGTCATAAAAAAATAACAAACACACAGAAAGCAAACACACTGCACAATGATTTTTATCCTGCTTCGGACCTCCTCTCCACAGGAGTCCTACGTCCAGTCTCTGAGCAACAACTCAAAATTCCACTAACCAAGGGTACAGTCCCCCTTATGGACACTGACACACCTAGCCGTAGCTGGTCTTCTCTTCACAACCCGAAGAGGAAAAACACACCCTGGAACACCCAGGTCTTCCTTCAACACGAAGGGAATAACACCCTGGAGCCCCAAGGTCTTCCTTCAACACGAAGGGAACAACACGAAGATGTGTTCGAGGGAAGACAAGCCCCTAGATCAAGCTAATAGAATAATGCTTGATCTGAAGCAAGAACTTAGAGGAAGAGATCTAAAATAATGAATTCTCTCAGTACATAAACGCTCTCTCTAAGATCTACTCTAGACGCAAAGAGCTAAGAGCAAAACTAAAACAATGGAGTGAGGCTTGGCTCTTCTAGATGCTCGCAGATTGTGTCGAGTAAGCTTGTCAAGGTTAATATCTCTGGAGCCCTCAGTTTTCAATATATAACTTCTTTTGAAAAGTAGTCGTTGAAGTATCTGTTGTCTATATGTTCTGAGAACGATAGACTGCATTGTTCTTCTTTGCAGTCAACGGTCCTTTACGTTCCATGCACCTAAGAAGAAAATCCTTCTTGATATCCTCCAGCTTCTACTTTATCCAACGTTGTATAGAGTTGTGCTGTCAAAGACCTGCACACATTAAATTCTAAAACATAGACAGCTAGGCTGTCTCTTATTGTCAGTCAATCGTTGGACTGAAAATACATCAAAATAGAAATCCGATTCTGTCTTTCCAAAAAGATATTACATGGAGAAGTATAAGAATAGAAGATATCTAGACATGCATCGTGCAGAGAAATGTACGGTTATATTTAATGCATGGATATAAGAGAAATACGCGTGATGACCTAGACTTGTCATGATATTTGAGCATCAAGTCGTTATGATACATGAAACCGATGTGAGTATGACTTACGAAATCGATGTGTGAATGAGTTGTTGTTTATGTAAGTCGTTATGAAAGTATAAACAAATTTTTATGAACAATTTGTTATAACCAAATCGTTGTCTCACTTATTGAGTCGATGTAGTGATCAAATCGATCTTTTGTTTTATCGAATCGTTACACAGACTAAGTCATTGTTGTGACTTATCGAATCGTTACAGCAAGCAAATCGTTGTGTAACTTATCAAGTCGTAATAATGACCAAGTCGTTGTTGTAACTTGTCGAATCGATGTAAATACCAAATCGCTGTCGAACTTATCGAAAAGTTAAGAAAGTCAAATCGTTGTGAGGCCAAGTCGTTGTTCTCACTTACCAAATCGATGTGAAACCGAATCATTGTGAGAGCAAATCATTGTTCTCACTTATTAAATCGATGTGAAACAAAATCATTGTGAGATCGAAATCGATGCGATTTCTTAGCGAATCGTTTTGAGATCAAAATCGATGTGGTCACTTAGAGAATCATTCTGAGATCGAAATCGATGCGATCACTTAGCGAATCATTCTGAGATCGAAATCGATGCGATCACTTAGCGAATCGTTCTGAGATCAAAATCGATAGCGAATCGTTCTGAGATCAAAATCGATGCGATGATTATGAAATCGTTGTGAGACCGAAAATGGTATGCCACTTACCAAATCCTTATGAATATGAAAGCGATAAAGGTAAGGAAATCGTTATGACTATTGAAATCATTATACTTCTCAGGAAGTTGATATATACTGGAAAAATTATATGCTCTGAACATTAAATGCTTCAGGGTAAAAAATACTTACAAGTTTTACTTGACTTTCTTTGATTTATTTCTTGTGCTAAAGCTTCATAGAAGACTTGTTAGATTAAGCTAAATTTGAGTTTTGTTAATCACCAAAATAGATATATAATTCAAGAAATTATATGGGGATGAGCTGATCATCAATCTCCCCCTTTTTGGTGATGACAAAACATAACACAAAAGTATAGATGATTTTAAATAAATCTAAGTGAATTTTCTGAAATGAAGTTAGAAATGTATTTCAGAAACACATATTTTCTCCCCCTTTTGTCATTAAGAAAAAAGATAAAGCAATGAGACAAAGACAAAAAGAGAAAAGATAAGTGAGATCAAAGAACTTTTATATTTATCTTGAGGGGGTACAGGGAGGTAGAAATCAGGAGACAGAAGAGAGGCATGCCGTTGAATAATGGGCAAAGCCTTGCGTTCCTGCTCCTCAAAATAGGCTTGAAAAGCCCCAAAAGTGATAGAATAAGATGACCCCATGTCAGGAAGCATTCTTTTGATATGAAGTTGGCACTGAGCATCTATAAAGGTGTCATATTCATTGTTGCCAAGAGAGACCTTGAAGGTAGTGAAAGAGCCAAAACTGGCAAACCGAAGAAATTGGTTGATCTTGATATGGTAGTGGATCTGATGCTGCAGGAGATCTTTCTTCAAAGCCACAAAAAGTGTGTACCATGCTACCCACTGAGCATAGGGCTCTTGAACTAGATTGATGGAATTCAAATCTAAGAAGGCTTCAGCCGAGAGAGGAGGCTTGCCTGCCTTAAACAAGGAACTGTTCAAAGTTGCCAGCTGAAGGGCAGACTGGTTGTAATGCTTTTCCCAATCGGTAGGCAAGAGCCTTTCACTTTCAGATAAAAGAGGTGCAAGAACCTCAGATGTGATATGGCCTAGGTGAAATTCCCAGAAGAGGAATCTTTGAAGGAAGGGAGACGACCCTACTGAGCTGAGATCCTTTCCATTACGCGAGCAAATCTCTCAAAGATAACAGGACCAACGGATGAGTCCATAACCAAGGAATGCAGTTTGGGGAGAAACACAATTTCTGGTATTTTTAGGGTAGGAAATCCACTTTGAAATAATAGTTAACTGGGCTTTCAACTTTAAGCAAAGCAACAGCTCCCTGGAATTGACCCAACTGAACTTCAGTCAAATTGTGGAGATAACGATAGTCATTGAAGAGCTGGAAGTACCGGATGAGCTTTACTTACTTTTGAATGAAGGGTTCCCAGGTAGACTTGTGATGAATGACAAACCGCTCAGAGAGAGTGAGTGGGGAATCCCGGGGTGGAAACCGATCGGACTTCACAAGTAGAAACTTCCTATAGAGAGCCTTGTGCCCCTTGGCCCACTGATCTTCAGATTTGCATTCAGCCATTTGGAAGATTTTAGATTGATCAGCTTTGGAGATGTGGCAATAGGGAAGAACAACATTGAGATAATCAGATAGATTAAGATAAGGAACACCAAAATGGTGGCAAGGATACATTTTTGGAGATATTCACAATAGATGGATTTTCTTCGATTCTCAACAGTGAGGGAGAACCAGAGAGGAGGAAATTTAGGAAGAGCAAGAGTGTTGGAGAGTTTCCTCTTTTTAGAAGAAGGACTAGAAGTAGGAGAGCCAGTTCTGTGGAAATGAGAACCAACTTCCAGAACTGAGCGGATTGTGGTAATTTCTAACTCATCCTCAAATTTTTTGAGAAAGGGACCTTCAAGTTGTGCACCTTCAGGTATAAAGGTAACAAAGGAGGGAGGAGTAGGAGGATGAAGAAATGACTGATGGGTCGGAGGAGGTATGATGGATGGTCCAGCTGAAGAAGGACCAGAAGAGGATGAGGCTCCAGTTGAGGAGGAGGCTAGAGGGGTTTCAATGATAGGAGAGGATGGACGAATAGATGTGGCGGTGGCAAGAGATGAGGAGGATTCAGAAGGAATGGTGTTAGAGATGAGATGGTGCGAGGCATGGGTTGTTTGAAGGTGATAGGTGCCGAAGGAGCTGTGGATGAGGATGGTGGTGAAGGAGGGGCTAGAGTTTGAAGAGGAGGAGGAACAGGGCTTCTAGAGCTACAACTAGTTCTTCTACTCTTGAAGATTCAGCCTAGGAAACCACTGGCCCGGTGGCCCAGACACATCCTCTGAAGGCCCTGGTGGCCCAGTCTTCACAGCTTCATCATTATCTTGCACTGGACCTGCTACCTCTTCAACAACTTGTGCCCTGATGGCCGATCTTCTGCCACATCTGATGGCCCTAACGGCCCAACATTCTCTGCCTTGGCCCAGATGGCCCTGAGTTGCTAACATGTGCTGCAGGAGGAGGAGCAGGAGGGGCATTTGAGGACTGTGCCCTCATCAAATCTGCAAGTGCACCTATAGACTCCTTGATGCTAATGAGCTCACTGCGCACCCATCGATGTTTTGTTTTATTGAATCGTTACACAGACCAAGTCGTTGTTGTGACTTATCGAATCGTTACAGCAAGCAAATCGTTGTGTAACTTATCGAGTCGTTATAATGACCAAGTCGTTGTTGTAACTTGTCGAATCGATGTAAATACCAAATAGATGTGGAACTTATCGAATCGTTATGAAAGACAAATCGTTGTGAGACCAAGTCGTTGTTCTCATTTACCAAACCGATGTGAAACCGAATCGTTGTGAGAGAAAATCGTTGCTCTCACTTATCAAATTGATGAGAAACAAAATCGTTGTGAGATCGAAATCGATGCGATTTCTTAGTGAGTTGTTCTGAGATCGAAATCGATGCGATCACTTAGCGAATCGTTCTGAGATCAAAATCGATGCGATCACTTAGCGAATCGTTCTGAGATCAAAATCGATGCGATGCTTATGAAATCGTTGTGAGACCGAAATCAGTATGTCACTTACCAAATCCTTATGAATATGAAAGCGATAAAGGTAAGGAAATCATTATGACTATTGAAATCGTTGTACTTCTCAGAAGTCAATGTATATTGGAAAAATTATATGCTTTGAATTTTAAATGGTTCAGGCTAAAAAATACTTACAGGTTTTACTTGACTTTCTTTGATTATTTCCTGTGCTAAATCTTCATAGAAGACTTGTTAGATTAAACCAAATTATGTTTTGTTAATCACCAAAATAGATATATAATTCAAGAAATTATATGGGGATGAGCTGATCATCATCTTTCTTGGGCCATGTCATCTGCAAGGATGGCATCTCCATTGATCCCTCCAAAGTCGAAGCAGTACATAAATGGGAGAGACCAACTAATGTCACAGAAATCAGAAGCTTCTTAGGACTGGCGGGCTATTACAGGAGGTTCATAAGGACTTCTCCAAGATCACCATTCCTCTCACTCGTCTTACATGGAAAGAGAATCCTTGCTCTTGGATTGAAGGGTGTGAGAAGAGTTTCCAAACTCTAAAAGAATGTCTGACCTCAGCACCTGTTCTCGCTCTTCCAATAGAGGGAGAAGGTTTCTCTATGTATACCGATGCCTCAGGAATTGGGCTAGGCTACGTACTGCTAGAAGGAGAAGGTCATTGCTTATTCTTCAAGACAACTGAAGACTCATGAAGTCAACTACCCTGTGCATGATCTAGAAATGGCTGCCGTAGTCTTCGCCTTAAAAATCTGGAGGCATTATTTATATGGTGAGAAATTTACTTTCTATTCAGACTATAAGAGCTTGAAGTATTTATTCTCTCAGAAAGTGTTGGCCAGATAGCAAGTCCAGAGGGGGGGGGTGAATGGATTGCTAAAAATTCTTCTTCTAATAATTCATGTAAATAAACACACTTGATAGATAACACTAAGATCGATAGTTAGAGTTAGTGTTAATCAAATGAAGAGAAACAATCACACAGACAACAGGAAATTTTATCCTAGTGCGGATCTCCTATCCCAAGGAGTCCTACGTCCAATCCCCAAGCAACCACTTGGGATTTCACTAAACAAGGGTACGGTCCCCCTTAAAGACACTTACACATCCAGCAACAGCTGGCCTTCTCTTCTCTACCAGAAGAGGGATTGCTCGACCTGATGCAACAGGTCTTCTCTTCACACCCGAAGAGGATGCTCACAGAAAAATGAGTTGAAAGAGAAGGCCCCAAGACCAAGCTTATAATCATTGCTTGATCTGAGGCGAAGTCCGAGAGACACAGGATTATCATAATGGATTCTCTCTTAAATCAACACAAGCTCTCAAAGGCAATGCAATATTCTACAGAGAGCAAGGAGCTACAAAAGTTCGAATGGACGAGCTAGCTCTTGTTGTGCTACAGGTGACTAAGATGTTCAATCTTCTCAAGGATGATCAAGAGTTTTGCTTAGAGTCACCAGTCTTCTTTTATTTTCTTTGAAATAATTTGACCGTTGAAGTATCCGTTGAAATATCTGTTGTCTCATATCTTCATGCACATTGGAGTGTTGGGTTCGAAGTAAAGAGCAAGTGAGCCTGCAGCCATTAATGCTCAGATAGACACATACTCAAGGAAAGATTGTCTGAATCTTCTATCCTCTTGTCAGGTTGACAGGCCCATCTTTGACACGTGTGTTTCCACCAGAAATCCTGCACAAAATAAATGCTGACACATAGACAACTTATCTTTGTCTAAATTGTCAGTCAACATTAGTAGTTGTGCTGTATGAAGATACACCAGAAGGGAAATGCCATTATGTCATTGTGACTTTGTGTGTTATAGGCAAGATAGGTAAAAGATATATCATGCAGAGATTTGTACTGTCATAATAAATGTTAGAGAACATGGGATACAACATGCGTTCGCGGGAAAACTAGAAATCCACAAAGATTTGAAATTCATTTGAATATCGTGTGGAATGGAACTAAAGAATGTTTAATGAAGATTTAAACGAGAATGTTGACAGCTATCTAAAATATAGTCATTTATAGAGGGTTGATGTATTTAGACAGGCTATACCCAGAGAGAGTCGATGTTGATATAAATCAATGATATAATCATAAGTCAAGTGAGAATGTAATCCATGTTGAAACCAAGTCGATGTGAGCATAATCCATGTATTAATGAAATCGATGTTCTGTACAAAATCGTTGTTTAACTAAAGTCGATGTGCTGGGAAATCGTTGTTTGAAACGAAGTCGATATAACCATGAAGTCGTTGTTTCATATGAAGTCATTGTTCTTGAAATCGTTATTTAAGTAAAGTGTTGCAGAGATGAAATCATTTTTTCTTATGAAGTCAATGTTTGAAGTCATTATAGACATGAAGTCATTGTTTTACAGAAATCGATGTTTAAGTAAAGCGAAGTTGATGAAACAACCAAATCGTTGTTTATGTGAGACAAAATCGTTGTAGCAACCAAGTCGTTGTTTAAGTGAAACGAAATCATTGTTTCTATGAACTCTTTGTAGCGACGAAGTCGATGTTTAAGTGAAACAGAATCGATGTTTTTATAAAGTCGCTGTAACGACGAAGTTGATGTTTAAGTGAAACAAAATCGATGTTTCTATGAAGTCGTTGTAAGACCAAAATCGTTGTTTATTTATGAAATCGATGTTAGGATGAAATCGATGTTCTTCTAAAGAAATCTTTGTTCCATGAAAGAAGTCGATGTGTACTTAGACAAAACATATGCATTGAACTTGAAATAGCAGTGTGTGTAGGCAACTTACAGATTTTGCTTGAATTATTGGATGTGGATAAACTTCAAAAAATGTTGTTAGAAAATATTTTCAGAGTTTTGTTAATCACCAAAATATATATGATTAATAATAAATTACATGGAGATGGACTGATCATCAATCTCCCCCTTTTGGTGATGACAAAACATAGAGAGTTGCATATATAAAATGCTGAAATTAATTTACAGAAAAGTTTTAAGGTATGTATTTCAAAATATTTTTCTCCCCCTTTTGGTAATTAAGCAAAAAGAATTAGATAGATAAAGATAAATGGAGCCAAGAAATGAAATTTCATTCATTAGAGGGGGTAGGCATGTAGAAGGCAGGAGACAATCTAGAAGCATGGTGAGTTATGATCTGCCAAGCTTGAACTTCTTGCTCTTAAAAAGATTTCTGAAGACACCCCAACTAATTATAAGAGGGCCACATTTCTGGACCGAGTCTCTTGATGTGGAGTAATCTCTGTTCTTCAATGAAAGAAGTATACTCCTGATTGCTAAGTGATGACTTGTAGGGACCAACAGTTCCAAAGCTGGCATGCTGAAGAAATTTGTCAATTGAAAGAGGGTAGTGGTGTGACGGCCCTCATTATACCGGTACGGTTATACCAACCCACATCGGTATAGCAAGAGTCCTCACAGTGGGACATTTACCCAAACGATACATACAGCTGAGATACACGCGAATATACAACAGAGTAGCGGAAGTAAAAGACCATTGTCTCCATTCATTCATCATCCACATTTAACATACATGAAGTTTACAATTAACAATAAGGAACTAAAGTTCACATAATTTAAATTGCTGAAATAAAATACACAATGTCCACACTTATACATCCTTTTCATGGTACTCTAATACAATGTTCAAATTACATACTTATGAAATACACAAATCTCAAAGAAACTCCAAAACTAGTCTCCGCGCTCGGAGTCCGTCTCCACCGTCTCCTCCAACGGTGCCGTGTCACCAACTATACCTGTACGCCGAAGCAAGGAGTGAGTCCAAGGACTCAGCAAGCAACACTACTCATAATATACACGTACAAGTCTTAGTGGTTTCTACATGCACATTTACAATTAGCAACACATGGCATGCTAGTCAATTCAAGTTTCAACCTATCATGAAAGTTTTACACAACTTTATACATGGATCATGCTTTCAGATTTTTAAGAATAATTCACATATCACATGCTCTCTATTCAATTTACTCATGACTTTCATCTTTAAAGAGCTAAGACATGAGAGCTACCAACATGAACATTTTACATACATGAAAGGGGGACACGACTAGCATGGATCCTACATGTTTTTAAACACATTCATAGACTTTTCACATGCTTTAAGTTGCTGGTTTCACATGGTTTCATGGCTGAAAACCTATACATGAGAACTACAACATTGCAAAAACATACATGTGATCAAACAATCATACTATCTTGTACCCGTTTTCACCAATTATCCCTAACATGGATTCTAGACATCTTTGAACATAATAACATGATGATAATAACATAATTCACTGATTTCACATGATTTCAGATTTGTCTCACATGGGTTTCAACAACATATTTTCACATTTAGAAGTTCACATTTTCTTTACACAAGTTTTCTCTTTCACATGGTTACACTTTACACATACACATTCACATTGTTCACTTACACATTTACACATGAGCATATACACATTCACATTTCACGTTACACATTTTAGGTGCCGTGACACATAGTCCAAACCACCAAAGAAGGACATATCACATCACATTACACATAGAGCCATCTAGGCATTCCAATGGCGACTCTTGGACTGCGCAGACCGGGAGAACAAGTCTCCACCCTAACCTGGTACTTGTCCACCTCCAGGATTTCCCCCTAATGCCCTTAGGGTCACTTACACTTTGAACTTTCTCAGGGGGACTTTTCCCTGATACAGCTCCACTGCCCTCTACGGAAGCAGTGTCACATTGGCACAGTTACACATTTACACATTTGCCGTTTTACACATGGTTTTACACTTCACACTTTTCATCACATTCACTCTCTCACTCACATGAATATCTCTTTTTCCTAACATGGTACTACAGATTTTAGGAGTTTAACACACAGAATTTCACTAATCAAGTTGGTTTTTGACAATAACTAATCACATCACGATAATATACGTAGATTATCATATTTCACATAAAAATACATAACTTCTTGTTTACTGATCCAAATGACCTGAAATTTTAACCACATGTGGTTTTCGGGTTCAAGATCATACACTCAAATTTTCAGATTTTTCTGAGCTAAATATAATTACAGAAAATCAAATACCTATCTTTGCATGTCATTCACAGCTTAAGTTAACATGGAGTTTAACACATCTTGCAATTGCCACTTACTGTTAAACAGAGGCTACTAACATACACATGATTTGAGAATACAAGATTTCCCTAAATCATACATCTATAGATTAATCATCAAAATCTTTCTTGTATGTCTTTTTACTTACCGAACCGGATTTATTGGCAATTTATACAAGCATGGATAATTTATCAAGATTGCATACACATATACTGACCCACTAATCTTCATGATCAGACAAAACCAAGGCATTCATACTAATCCTAATCATGAAACATGGATTTGCAAGATTTTCAACAAGTCATGCTCATAAGTTTAAGGGATACAATATTTCCTACATTCACCATCACACACTATATTCATCCACCCACCACAATTGACTATATACATAGAGTATAGGATTACCATATATCCTCATCACGGAAACCATACCGAAATAATGTAAAGGAAGGGCAGAACATTTCACTGTTCTGTCCAGAGGAACTTGACGGCAGTCTCTGGCCGCTGACTCAGGGTCAGCGGCATGGCCGATGGACGCCAAGTTCTATATAGGCGTCCAGTGACCTTGCCGTCAATGCAGGTCTGTGCAGAAACACAGACCCGACCTCTCAAGATTTGGTGAATGGGAGGGTCTAGGACTCGAGGGAAAATGTACAAAAATTACAAAACCAACCTAGACTCATATGGGGACATCATGGATAGGTCACTTGCCTTTCAAAAATTCTTCTAATGGATTTAAAGGCTCGGAGAAGCTCTCCTTGGGCAGTCCCAAGAAGTGCAGAAAGTCCTCCAAGATCTCCTTCCTCCGGGCTCTTGGATGATCTCCACAGCAAGCCGGGGTCGGGGAAGCCTTCCTCTTCGATCCAGCAACCTCCTTGAAGCAGCAAATCTCTGGAACTATCTTCAGGTTGATGGATTCTTGGGTGCTAAGCAGGGGTTTTCTCACAGTTTTCTCTCTAGGGTTTTTCTTTCTCTTTTTCTCCTGCCAGTGCAAGGGTGAAGAGGCTGGGGGAAGAGAGATCCGGTTTTAGACTTAAGGAGAGACCCCTCTCCCACTCCTTGGGTGATATGACAGCCCTCAGAGCCGTTGGGGAGAACCCCCAATGGCTGGGCTTTCTTGTTTCAGAAGCTTGCAGCTCTGCTGCGCATGCAGGCCAGAGAATTGGCGTCAATATCGCTGGACGCCAGGATTAGTGTAGGCGTCCATGTCTGGACGCTGACACCAGCTCAACGGCCTGGGGTGACGCCAAGATGGCCTTCGGCCAGACTCTAAAATAGCAGAAAACCATGCACATCTTACCTATATTTGCCATACTTATGTATTACTATGCATATACTATCATCAAGCAATACATTACAGTAGTTACATCTAACATAAACACATGCACATGTAATTATACTATTAATGCGTACGTAATTATGTATATACACGCACAAGCATAAATATACACACACAATTACACAATAATGCGACGGAAATTCGAGGGCCTTACAGTGGAGCTTGTGATCAAGAAAATCCTTCTTTAAGCTATAAAGATCTTATACCTCTCAATCCAGATAGAGTAGGGATCTGAAACCAGATTGATGGAGTTGAGGTCCATGTTGAGCTCTCATTTTCATGATCATTTAATGTGCATGCTAATCTAACAAGTCACAAGGGTGTTTTTGATGATAATCATTTCATGGACAAAATTTATGATGAAAACATGGTGAAAATGATTCATGAATGCGAATAGAATAAAGAACGTCAATTGCCCATATTTATATGTCACTATGTCTCACTAACTATGGTCATTATTTTAGGTGAGATGTCAAGCAAGACCTGTACAAAGAACAAGGTTCAAATGATGAAGATATACATGAAAAGCAAGTACCTGTCGACAGCAGGAAAGATTCCTGTCGACAGCTACACTCAAGCCAGAAGGCAATCTTCAGTATAGATGTGCCTGTCGACAGCACCCTAGCTACCTGTCGACAGGAAGAGGCTTCCAGAACCCTCTAGTCTTCTGTCTGCCTGTGCCTGTCGACAGCACCCAGTCGCCTATCGACAGCAACTGCCTTCCAGGGGCTTTGAGTCTTCTGCTTGCTTGCGCCTGTCGACAGGAGCACCCAGTGTTGTCGACAGACGGAGAGAATCTTCAAATACGGAAAGTCTTCAAGATGCCATAGATGGTGTTTCCACATACCACGACTCTCCATATGTAAACACCTCTATTTAAGCATCTTTTTGAAGACAATCACGTACACAAGCAGCCTCCTTAAAAGAACCCTAAAGAGCTCTCCAGAAAAACCTCTGTTCTGCTGCTCTAGTTCAACCTACCGCCCGAACCAAGAACGAAAGATTCTTGAAGCGGAAGGTGAAGTCCGAACGTCTTGGATTCAAGCATCTACATCAACATCTGATCTTAAAGTCGAAGCTTGGACTCCAGGAGGACGTTCAGAGGAAGAGTTTGCCTATTGGATTTGTTCTTCAACTCTCAAACCCTTCTATGTTCTTTCTATTCCATGCTTGTGTGTGTGTGTGTGTTTTCAAGCGGTTGTTGTGCTTGATACACGTGTGTGTGTTTATCTGATCGTGGCTTCACATCAGATAACACGTGTGTGAGTTGTAGTTCGTGAACTATCTCATAAGCAGGTGATTCTGCGTGTGTGTGTGGCCCGTGGATGTAGGATACACGAGTTGTGTACTCCGAACCGCGTAAAATCTACGTGTCTCGTGGTTTGCACGAATTTGCGTTAGATGTTTGGTAGGCACGACACTTTTATACACACTTGAGTACTTGCTTATTCATCTATCAATCACTCACACACATCCACACATAGTCTGATCTTTGCTAACACTTCAATTGTCTGTGCTATTGTAAAAAGAGGGTGTTAAGTTCTTAAATTGTCCGTAATCTATTCAACCCCCCTTCTAGATTACCATTTAGGAATCCGCATCTCTTCAGTCCATGATTTTTTCTAGAGAGAGAATCAACTGATTTGACTTGTGCAGGGAGGAATTCAGTTGCCCAGGCTGGAGGCTATCTCAGGATAAGCTTTGCACCATTCAGAGTTGTCAAATCTTTCAGACTCTAAATGTATAGGAGTTAAGACTGCTGACTTGATGAATCCTCTTTGATATTCTCTGAAGATGAATCTATGGAAGGCAAGAGGAGTTCCCTTCTGAACGAATATCCTAGCCATGACTTTTGCAAATCTTTCAAAAATAATAGGACCCACCTCAGATTCCATAAAGAGAAAGTGAAGCTTGCGGAGAAAGGCAATTTCTGGCATCTTCAAGGTTGTAAAATCAACCTGAAGAGGGGTGTTGATAGGATTCTCTGTGCGGAGCAGAGCTATTGCTCCTCTGAATTGACTAAGTTGGACCTCTAGCAGGTGGTTGACAAAACAGTAGTCTTGATACATTTGAAGTGCCTGATGAATTTGATCTCCTTTTGAATGAAGGGACCCCAAGAGTCTCTGTGCTGGCAGACAAACCACTCAGACAAGGTGAGAGGGTGATCTTTGGGTGGAAAGATGTATATCCTCATCCTTGAATTTTCTATAGAGTGCTTTATGGCCCTGGCCTACTGATCCTCAGTCTTGGACTCAGCAGGGATAGGATTTTGGCTTGTTCAGCTTTGGGAAGAGCAGAAGAAGAATAAGGTTTAGATGTTCAGAAAGGTTAGATAAGGAAGACCAAAGTGGCTTCCAAAGTGCACTTTTAGAGATATTCAGCATATGGGTTCTCCTTCTGTTGACAACAGAAAGGGAATACCACAGAGGAGGAAAGAGAGTTTGATTGGAGGAAAAACAAGAGCTGAAGAGGTTTTTCTTTCCTAGATGTAGGACTAGAGGAAGGTTGGGAATCAATCCTGTGAATGTGAGCAGAGACAGCAAGAATTGTGTGGAGGATGGCTTCTTCAAACTCTCCTGATGTCATGCACAGAATGGGAATGACTCTGGCTGCTTCAGGAATGATGGTGATAAAGGAGGGTGGTAGTGTAGGTGAAAGGAAGCAAAAGGGGAAGTAGGAGGTTGAGTGGATGTCTAGCAGATAAGGGACCTGCTGAGGAGGGACCAACAAAAGAGGATGTGGCTAGAGGTGCCTCAGAGGTGGGATGGGAATGGAAAAGGAGGAGGAGGTGATGAAGAGGTGGCAGTAGGGAAAGGAGTAGAGAAGATATATGTTTAGGAAGTGGTTTTTTGAAGGTTTCCGGTGCAGGAGGGGCAGTGAAGGATGTGGGTGGAGAGGAAGGGGTTAGAGTCTCAATATTTGGAGATTTAGAAGGCTCTGGGGGCACAACAACTTCCTCTACAGATACTTGAGGCCTAGTTGTCCCTGCCATTGACACCACTGGCACAGATGGTGCAGCGACTAGTACCTTCAACTGCACATGGCCCTCCTTTTCATAGATGGCCCTGATGGCTCAACTTCCTCTACAGATGGCCCTGGTGGCCCTGATTCTTCAACAAATGGCCCCGATGGCCTTACAAATTGGCTCAACTGATCCAGATGGCCCTATACTAACCTCTGGTACAGACTGAGTAGGAGCAGGAGGGGCAGAGCTGACAGTTGCACCCTCACAAAATTTGATAAATCTATTACTAGATGCTTGAGGCTGCCCAACTCATTTCTCATCTCCTGGAGCTCAGAATTGACTGCTCCAATCTCCTTAGCTCCAGTGCTCTGACTAATGAAAATAGAAGATATGTCTGATTGTAAGGAGCACAGAATTTCCCCATGAGCATTTAGTCTAGCAATGACTAGCTTTATGTGCACATGAATTTTCATCTTCCTAGATCTGTGGTGTGCTTTTCTGGTGAGTATGGAACTTTAGGAGCAGCACCTTTACCTCTTCCTCCTGAGCCAACAACTGGCTCCACATCATCATCTGAAGTGCTCTCAACTAGACCTTCTGGAACTGGTCTGCGGGGCACTGACATTGGTCTCCCCCTGAATCTCTGCTCCTCTTGGATTGTTGGCTCCCCCTGAGCTGGAGCATCTACCATCTGAACATCTTCAGTGTGGCATGGTGCCACAACTTCTGCAACTATATCTTCATGGCGCACCTTTAGTACAGTTTCTACTTCAGGAACATTTAGGGTTTCTGGTATATGAATATCTTCAAGTTCCTCCTCAAACTGAGCAGCACCTCAGCAATTACTTCTTCAACAATGGCAGGTGCAGGGACTGTAGGAGGGACAATTTCTTCAATAGATTGCCCAATGGAATCAATGGGTTCAGGTGCAATGTCTTCAATTCTCCTTTCAGGAGCAGAAGGCTCCTCTTCTCTAACTGCTGCCACTTCTTCTTGAGCTTGAGGGTCTTCAGGGACTTCTCCAATGATAGCTTCAGTGTCTGCTACTGAAGTCTTGGTCCATTCATTTCCAATGAGGGAAAATCCACTCTTCTTCAGGTTCCTTGATCTGATTGGCTAACCCATCTTTTCCATTAATTCTCCTTTTAAATCTATATTCAGGTGACTAGAAATTCTGGTCAGTATATGAGCATAGGGAAGGGACACTGCTAGCTTGTTCTTCTTGTCCCAAATTGTTTCTACAACAGACTTCATTCTTTCTATAATCACCTGAGCCATATTTATTTCTTGCCTTTGAAAGGCCCAGAACATCATGTCTGCATCACCCTTAGTGCATGACGAAAAAGTGGCACTTCTTGGTACTAAAATCTGACAAACTATGAATGAAGAATCTTTTGAATGCATTGAACTGATTGATATCTATCTTCCCATCCTTCAATTTGTATTCAGTTCCTACAATCCCTAGCCCCTTTGCATGAATGTCCACGGATTCAACCAAACTGTGCCCGACTGTGGACACACCAAACAGCCTCTCCAACAATCATAAGTGATATGAATGGATGTACCTTTGACTGTGGAGGTGAGAGAACATCTTCCTCTGTCTTCAAAGATGTGTAGAACGCCTTCGCCAGATGCGGAAACTAGGTTCTGAGACTGTGCACATCCCTGTCAACTTCAACCTCTGAAGAGCTTCGACCACACTATGCATTCCATGCTTCTCTAGGTCTGCTAGATCCACTGCCTTGTTTCCACAGAGCTTGGTCTTCACAGCTGAATATCTCTCCTGTTGATCGGCCATAATAAAGGCAATACTGTAACCACCTACGCTGCCGGAGCTCCCAGAAGCGGCCATGAAATCGAGTAAGGTAGCGTTCTGGAGGATCGTGGGAGAAGGAGAAACAGAACCCCTCAAGAGGTTTGAGTGGGAAGGAATGGTTTCTTCGAAAGCATAGGGAGGTTTTGTAGTGACCCTCATTATACCGGTACGTTATACCACCCACATCGGTATAGTGAACGTTGCCACAGTGGGACATTTACCCAACAATAACATTCAGCTGAGACACGTGAATATAAGAACAGAGTAGCGGAAGTAAGAGACTACTATCTTCATTTCATTCATCATCCACATTTACATACATGATTGCAATAACATTTAAAGAACTAAAAGTCCACATAATAAATTGCTGAAAATCAAATACATAATTGTCCCCACTTAAACATTTTTCCATGATAATGCTAGTACAATGTTGCAATTACATACTATGAATCAAAATATCGCAAAGTACACTAACGATCTAATCTCCACGCTCGGAGTCGGTCTCCACTGCCTCTCCCGCAAGTGTGTCGTCACCAACTATGCCTGTACGCCGAAGCATGTAATGAGTCTAAAAGACTCAGCAAATAACTCTACGCATACCATACATGTACATGCCATAGCAGGTTTTACATACACATTTACAAGACACAATCATGTTGCATGCTTGTCATTGAAATTAACAACCTATCATGGTGGTTCTACTACTTAAACACATGATTCATGCTTTCAGATTTTCTAAATCAAATCTCCTATCACGTGTTCTCTAATCACTCCAACACATGAAAGGTCTATTTTCAGTTAAACTAAAACATGAAAGCAAGTTTAGCATGGTTTCAATGCCTATGTGAAAAGAATACACTTAGCATGAATTTCTATACATTCCTATACATGCTCATGACCATTTCATCTTCTTTAAGCTTGCTGGTTTTACATAGACTAGAAAGCATAACCCAATACATGAGAGCTACTTAATCAATTTAAGTCACAACATGAGGGCAAACAAGCATGGGATTACTTACACACCACTAAGAATCGTTTCTAACATGGATTCTAGGCAATTTGCACATGTAAAGCATGCTCATAAGTACATTTAGCTTGCTGTTTATCATGATTTCAGATTACTACAACATGGATCACAAATTCACAACCCTCCCGTTTTGGTTTCACATATTTACACAATTTCTCATTCACATAATTTACACTTTACACATGCACATTTACACATTGTTCACATCCACAGTTTCTTACACATGAACACATAACCATTTTCACATTCACATTTAGTGCCGTGACACATAGTCCAAAAACCATAGAAGGACACATCACATCATATACACATAGACGTCACCTAGGAATGCAGTGACGACTCTTGTACTGCGCAGACCGGGAGAACAAGTCTCCACCCTAACCAGTGGTACTTATCACCTCCAGATTTCATCCTAATGCCCTTAGGATCACAACATATTGAACCTTCTCAGGGGGACTTTTCCCTGATACGGTTCCACTGCCCTCTATGGAAGCAGTGTCACACTTGGCACAATTTACACATTTACCGATTTTAACGCATATCTTTTCACATGTCACTTACCTTTCATCATTTTCTTATTCACACAAGGGCTCTGTTTTTTTTCCTAACATGATTCTACAATTAACAGGGATTACATGTTCAGTAATTTGCATAAATCAGATCACACACATGTCAAATTATTCCCACATTACCATGCATTGTTCACGTTTCGCAAGGAAAAATTCATATTTCACTATATAGTTGTCCAAATGACATGAGAATTTAACCACATGCTGATTACAGGTTTACGGTTTCACATGCAAAATTTCACATTTTTCTGACTCATATTGCATTTACAGAAATTAAACCATTCAGTTGCATGCCATTCATAATTCAACTTGTCATGGAACATAACCCAAATCCTAGATTTGACAATTCACAGATCTGAATCTATCATATATGTTGTCCTAGAAATTTTCCCCGAATTTATTTCACAACATACCATTTACTGTGAATTTTTGGAAATCCTACACATACTTCCTTGGGCAGCCCAAGAAGCTCCCAAGAAAGCCTTCCTTCGGGTTCTTGAGCAAGCTCCACAGCAGGTCGAGGTCGGGGATGCCTTCCGCGACGTTCCAGCTACCTCCTTGTTATGGTAGATGGCCGGATCAAGCTTCAGATCGCCGGATTGAAGGTTGCAAAGAAGGGGTTTTGCTCACAGCAGCTAGGGTTTTCTCTATCTCTCAAAAGAGGTCAAGAGAGGGGGTCTTTGGGTTCAACTCGGGTTCAGATATAGGAGAGAGGTCTCTCCCATCCCGCAGGTTGATGTGAGCCCTTTTAGACCGTTGGGGACAGCTCCCCAATGGGGAGCTAGCTTGCGCCGGAATTCCGGGCTCTGCAACGCATGCAGGTCAGAGAAATTACCGTCCACATCGCTGGACGTTGGACTTAGTGTTGGTGTCCATATAGTTGACGCCTACACAACACAAACGTCCATTGATATAGACGCCAAGTTGGCCTTCGGCCAGAACTCAAGAACATGCAGAAACCATGCACGACTTATACCTATATATGTGCCATATGTATACTATCATGTACATACTATCACCATACAATTCATACACTATTTACATCTAATTTATACACATGCATGCAATAGTATACTAACTAGTACTTACGTAGATATTCACATACATACATACACAACCATGAAGTATTCACATGCAATACAAATAATGCAACAAATTCGAGGGCCTTACACCCACTCCCCCTTAGAGAAACTTCGTCTCGAAGTTAGAACGACACTACTCAAACAAGAGGGGATACTTCTTCTTCAACGCATCCTCAAGCTCCCAAGTAGCCTCTCTCACGAGAAGTTCCGCCAGAGAACTTTCACCGACGCAATACTCTATTCCGAGATGCTGAACCTTCCGGTCAAGAATAGCTACTGGTTGCTCGACATACGACAGATCTGGCTGAATCTCCACTGGCTCATGACTAATCACATGAGACAGATCTCGGACATACTTCCTGAGCATCGAAACGTGGAAGACGGGATGAACACTAGCCAAAGCTGGGGGTAATGCTAGCTCATATGCCACACTGCCCAAACGTCTGAGAATCTCATATGGGCCAATGAACCTAGGGCTTAACTTACTATGCCTGCCAAATCTGACAACTCCTCGAGTAGGCGATATCTTCAAGAAGACATGATCACCCACCTCGAACTCCAATCTTTCTTCCTCCTTGTTGTCGGCATAGCTCTTCTGCCTATCCTGAGCCGCAACAAGCCTCTTCCTGATAAGCTGGATCTTATCCGAAGTTTCCTGAACTAACTCCGGTCTGATCAACTGCCTATCACTAGTCTCCTCCCAACATAAGGAGATCTGCAGGGCCTACCATACAACGCCTCGAATGGGGCCATACCAATACTCGCATGAAAGCTGTTGTTGTATGTGAACTCCACAAGAGGTAAGTGGCGCTCCCAATCCCTTCCAATCCAGAACACCGCCCTCAACATATCCTCGAGCGTCTGGATAGTCCGCTCGGACTGTCCATCGGTCTGGGGATGAAACGCCGAACTGAGCTTCAGCTCCGAGCCTAAAGCATCCTGAAGACCCTTCCTAACCACGAAGTGAATCTCGGATCTCGATCCGAAATGATCGACTTCGGCACACCATGCAATCTAATGACCTACTAACATACAATCTAGCTAAACTCTCTACTGACTGCTTCTTCTTCATAGGCAAGAAATGAGCAGTCTTCGAGAATCTATCTACAACTACCCAAATCGAGTCATTGCCCCTTCTAGATCGAGGCAAACCCGAAAAAAGTCCATAGTGACAGCTTCCCACTTCCACACCGGAATTTCCATCCTCTGCATAAGGCCAGATGGTCGCTGCGCTCGGCTTTCACTTGCTGACACACTAGACATCTGGACACATAATCCGCTACATCCTTCTTCATGCCAGACCACCAAAGGATCTCTTCAAGTCCTGGTACATCTTAGTGTTACCCGATGAATAGAGAATCGCGATCTATGAGCCTCCGCTAACACATGCTCACGGACATCTACTAAATCAGGGACACAAACACGGTGCTGGAATCTAATCACACCGTCCTCATCGCGAGCAATGCCTGCCTTGCCCCTAACTCTAAGAGTCTAGGGTCGGCTTCCTGTTGCTCGATCACCTCATCCAAAACTGAGGACCAAAGGATAACTGAGCTAAAAAGCATGGCATAACGATGGCTCTAACTCAGTCAACGCGCAAGCCGCATCTTCCAACATCTTCCAATCCTGCTGGAGAGATGGCCTCCTTCTACTCAGAGCATCCGCTACGACATTCGCCTTCCCAGGTAATATGAAGGTCGAAGTCATAGTCCTTCAAGAACTCAATCCATCTCCTCTGCCTCAGGTTTAATTCCTTTTGGGAGAAAAGATACTTCAAGCTCTTGTGGTCAGTAAACACCTCAAATCTGACACCATAAAGATAGTGCCTCCAGATCTTTAGTGCATGTACCACTGCTGCTAGCTCCAAATCATGAGTCGGATAGTTCTTCTCTCATACTCCTTCAACTGACGAGAAGCATAAGCCACTACCCTTTCTTGCTGTAGAGCACACAGCCTAAACCAATCCGAGACGCATCCGTGTAGATAGCAAAACCCTCTACACCGCTCGGTAGACTAACACCGGAGCCGACGTGAGCTTAGTCTTCAACAATTGAAAACTCTCTCACATTTCTCGACCAAACAAACTTCACTCCCTTTTGGTGAGCTGAGTCAAAGGGGCAGCGATGGATGAAAATCCCTCAATAAATCGCCGATAGTAACCAGCTAACCCAAGAAAACTGGAATCTCCGAAGGAGTCTGGGAACTCCCAATCCATAACAGCCTGGACCTTTGTTGGGTCAACTGCTACACCAGCACCGGAGATAACATGCCCGAGGAAATGAACCTCGCGCAACCAAAAATCGCACTTGCTGAACTTAGCATACAGCTTGTGCTCACGAAGAACCTCTAACACTACCCTCAAATACTGCGGTGTGTGGCCTCGTCCGGAGAGTAGACCAACACATCATCAATAAACACTACGACAAGGCTATCTAGATAAGGCCTAAACACCCTGTTCATGAGATCCATGAACGCTGCAGGGGCTTGGTCAATCCGAGGGAAGAACGAAAAACTCATAATGTCCATAATGGGTTCTAAACGCCGTCTTGGACACATCCTCACTCCGAATCCTCAACTGATGATAACCAGATCGCAAATCAATCTTAGAAAAGACTGATGCATCTCGCAACTGGTCAAACAAATCATCAATGCGAGGCAAGGGATACATGTTCTTTACAGTCACTTGGTTAAGCTTTCTGTAGTCAATGCATAAACTAAGTGTCCGTCTTTTTCTTGACGAATAATACATGTGCGCCCCAATGGGAAACACTTGGGCGAATAAATCTCTTATCTAGCAACTCTTGCAACTGCCTCCTCAACTCGGCTAACTCCGTAGGTGCCATCCGATATGGAGCCTTCGAGATAGGAGAGGTGCCCGGAGGAGCAACTCTATGGTAAACTCTATCTCTCTATCCGGTGGCAAACCAGACAAATCATCAGGAAGACGTCTGGAAAATCCTGCACTACCTCAATCTCTGCAAGAGTAGGTGACTCATCAGCCTCTGGCACTAGTACCACGCTGGCAAGTAAAGCGTCACAACCCTTGTTTACCATGCACATCGCCTTCATGGCAGAGATGACCATCTTCCCGCCAAGTTCCTTGGCTAGGGGTGAGAGAACTCATCCTCACCAGGAATGCGGAAAACAATCCTCTTTCGACGACAATCCACTAAGCATAGTGCTCCTCTAGCCAATCCAGACCAAGAATAGCATCATAGTCCTTCATCTTTAGCAAGAAGAAACACCCTTCTAGGACTCTATCCTCAATGCACACAGGTAACGATGGAATGCACTCTAGTCCATACCGTACCCGCAGGGGTGTGCACAGACAAGGGACCTCTAACTCCTCAGACTCTACACCTGACTCTAGGGCTAATGCCTAGCGAACCGCTCAAAAATGAACGAGTGAGTAGCACCCGTATCAAACAAAACCCGAGCGTGCACACCTAAAAGTAAAATCGTACCTTCGGTGACATGCTCCACCTGCTCGGCGTCCTCGCACGCTAAAGCAAACACTCGAGCTGGGGCTCGAGGCCTTCCTGTAATTGGCACTGCTGCTGCTACCGCTGGGGCTGGCGCTCCGCGCTGGACTCCCTGCTGAAGTCTTGGGCAATCCTTGATCTTGTGGTCGCTGCTTCCGCACTTCAAGCATTTTCCCGTAATCATCCAACATTCGGTACCACCATGTGTCTTCCCACAGTGGGGACACTCTTTCTTCACACCAGGGGAACGTACAGAAGGTACCTGAGAACTGCCGACTGCCACTGATCGCTGCTGTGTCTGGTACACTGCTTTCTTCTTATCTTGTCGCTGGAACGTAGCTGCAGGTCTCTTCTGCAAAGCCTTCTTCTCTTCAAGGTATTGATCCATCTCACCCTCCTGTCTACAAGCAGCACTAAGGGCCTCGTCCAACGTGCGGTGATCGAACTCCACAAGTCTCGTCCGCAGTGATGGCTTGAGTCCCATCACGAACTTTCTTATCTTCCTACGCTCGTCTGCCACGATATGAGGTGCATATTTAGAGAGTTCAGAAAATCTTGCCACATACTCTAGCACGGTCATGGATCCTTGAGCCAAAGAGAGGAACCCCTGCTCCATCCGGTCTTGAACATGCTCGGGGACAAACTTGGCCCGAAAGAGCCTTACGAACTCGTCCCAAGCAACATCAATAGCTCCGTCCTCAAACCGGGTACGCAGCAATGAAGCCCACCATACATCAGCTCTTTCATGCAGTACATGCTCATAAGCACCCTCTAAACAATTCTAACTTAAAAAAAATACAAGCATATAAACTAAAGCATACCTGTAGCATGTAGGTGGCTAATGTGACCTTATCCTGATCTGCACACCTGATGGCTCGAA
>JACBKR010004468.1:0-23680 GCA_014218235.1 Colocasia esculenta | reverse complement strand
TTTGGGCGAACAGATAAAGGAGAAAGGGTAAAGGTGGAAGATGAGTCGTTCTCAGAACGATTTGACTAATTAAAATTACTTTATCGAAAACAGGAAGCGCCAAAAGGCGGTAACGGCAGAAGGCGACAAAAGGGTTTGACGAGTCAAACTGCTTTTAATACAATAGCGGTCAAAGAAGAGTAGATAAGCTGAGTTTTGCTTAAAGTCAGGGAAGAGAGAAAATTTCATTTAATCTGAAAATTTTATATGCCAAATTAAATACAGAAATCTTTTCACAATTGCACATCCCTATTCCCTTCTAAGAGATGTAAATCTCTCTTCAGGTAGGGCTTTTGTGAAGATATCTGCTAGTTGACCATTTGTATCTAAAAAAGAAATTTCTAAGTTACCACTAGCTACATGATCTCGAATGAAGTGATATCTAACCTCAATATGTTTAGTCCTTGAGTGTTGCACTGGATTCTTGGTGAGGTTGATGGCACTTGTATTATCACACAGTAGTGGATTGACTTGATATGAATGCCGAAATTCTCAAGTTGTTGCTTTATCCATAGGAGTTGTGTACAACAACTTCCAGCAGCAACATATTCAGCTTCAGCTGTTGATAGAGCTACTGAGTTTTGTTTCTTGGAAGACCAGATATCAGACTCCTGCAAGAAATTGACAACAACCACTGGTGCTTTTTCTATCTACTTTGCATCTAGCATAGTCAGCATCAGAATATCCTACTAAATTTATTTCACAAGATTTTGGGTACCAAAGACCTAAATCATGAGTTCTAGCTAAATATCTGAATATTCTATTCACAAAAATTAAATGAGACTCTCTAGGGTCTGCTTGATATCTAGCACACATGCATACACTAAATAAAATGTCTGGTCTACTTGCTGTTAAGTAAAGTAATGACCCTATCATGGCCTCTATAGTTCTTTTGATCTACCTTTTAACCATTTTGATCACTGTCCATTCTGGTTGATGTGCTCATTGGCGTTGACAGTGGCTTCGCACCTTCAAAACCAAATTTCTTTAATAGCTCTTTGGTGTACTGGCTTGGCAGATGTGGGTGCCTTCCTTCCCTTGCTTGATTTGTAATCCAAGGAAGTAGTTTTAGCTCTCCCATCATACTCATTTCAAATTCTCCCTGCATAAGCTTTTCAAAGTACTTGCAGAGAGATTCATCAGTTAAGTTTCATTGACTGTCTTAGGCTCTATTTGAGAAACAAAGGCTAAATAATCACAAGGGATTACATTACCTTTGTTTCTTAACCCTACGGATGGATCACCAATAATATTCTCAGGAGGTGATCTTTCTTATGTCTCCATTCTTTTGGAAGATTTTCATGTTGAATTTCAGTCTGCTATAGTTTTTCCAGAGGTGGATCTTCCTTGTCCTCAATTGAGGTATTCTTTAATTTTTCGGACAAGTCATCTGCATCATCAATGTCACTTTCTTCCTTTTTCAAGGCGGGGTTAGATTCATCAAAAATAACATGCACAGATTGTTCAATTAATAATGAGCGTTTATTGAAAACTCTATAACCTTTGGGTTTAGAAGTGTACCACATAAAGATGTCTTCATCTGATTTGGCATCTAACTTACCAATGTCCATTTTTCCATTATATGGATGAAGCAAGGACATCCAAATATTTTGAAGTGACTGATCTTTGGTTTCTTTCCCTTGTAGAGTTCATAAGCAGTTTTCTTCAGAATTGGCCTGATCATTACCCTATTAATGATGTAGCTTGCAGTGTTGATGGCTTCGGCCCAAAAATATTTTGGCAAGTCATATTCTGATAACATGGTTCTTGCCATATCCAAAAGAGTTCTATTTTTTCTCTCAGCAATTCCATTCTGTTGAGGTGTCCTTGTGCTGAGAAATTGTGCTCAATGCTTGGTCATCACAGACCTAGCAAACTTTTCATTTTGAAATTCACCACCATGATCTGATCGGATAGAGATAATGGTGAACTTCTGATCTTTCTGAACTTTCTTGCTGAAGCTGACAAAATTATCAAAGGTGTCATCTTTGTGCTCTAGAAATGATACCCAAGTAAATCTTGAGTATCATCAACTATGACAAACCCAAAATTCTTTCCTCCGAGACTGGTAGTCCTCATTGGCCCAAATAGATCCATAGAAGTAATTCTAATGGCTTTGAGGTGGTCACTACTGTCTTTGATTTGAAAGAGCTCTTGGTGTGCTTTCCTCTTGCACAAGGTCTGCAGATGCTATCCATTTTTGTGTTGACCTTTGGCAATCCTTCCACTAGATTTCTCTTTCTAGCTTGTTCAATCCATCCAAGCTGCAGTGGCCCAGTCTTCTGTGCCACAGCTCTGTTGATTGATCTTTGCTGGCTGCCAAACAGACATCTTGATCCTTGAGTTCCTCGAGATAGAGAACATACAAATTTCTTTCTCTATATGCTTCAAATATGACTGCTCCATCCTTTAATATACTGCACTTTGATTCTTGGAACTGAATCTGATGGCCTTTGTCACACAACTGGCTGATGCTGATGAGATTGTGCTTTAATCCTTTGACCAGCATTACATCTTCAATAACTGATTTTCCTTTGATGTTCACGGACCCACTTCCTATCACTGTGCCTTTTCCATTATCTCCATAGGTAATGTTCCCTCTTCAGCTTGGAGATTGACAAAGAACTTATGGTTTCTGACATGTGTCTTGAGCATCCACTGTCCAAGTACCATTTGGATGCTTTTGAGTTACCCTGAAATTTAAACATTAAGTTTTAGGTACCCAAGTTCTTTTTGGGTCCTGATGGGTTAGTATCATTAATTTACCTTTTATTATCCATTTTTTATGTTTTGTTGGCCATGTTATTGCGATATGTCCTAATTTGTTGCAGTGATCACAGCAGAATAATTTGTTACCTTTTCTATATACTTGAACTCAGCTTTATATGCTATATCTTGTTCAGGTATAAACTTTGGTGTTGGATATGTTTTAGGGTAGATTATGGTTTCTTCATTATCTGGGGGTGTATATCCTAACCCATTTTTCTTTACTGCTCTTCTAGCACCTTTTAATATTAGAGAGTTTTTACCATTAGTAAATTTCTCTAGTGTGCTTGATAGTTTATTATTTTCTTCATTTAAGTTTTTAACTTCTTTCCTTAATTCATCTGTGCTTTCTATTTTTTCAATTTTGTTATTTGTTCATTCTTAGCTTTTAGGTCTTCACATAACAATTTATTTCTTCTTTTAAGTTCAGTTATTTATTTTTCTAATTCTTCATTTTCTGTTTTTAGATCTGAATTAGTGTTTTCTAAACAGATTACATTTTTCTTACTAACTTTAAGTAATTTGGATACTTCTTTATATTTATCATAAAGTTCATTAAAGGCACTTCTAAATTATCAGAATCTGAATCATTACAGGAATCAAAAGAAGGTCAGAGGTTACTTTTCTTCGGTGTTGGCCATGAGAGCCAGGTTGGCTTCTTCTCCATCACTGCTTGAGCTTGACTCACTGTCTGAGTCACTGCTGTTCTCCCAAGCAGCTGCCATTGCCTCTTTTTATACTTCTTGAATTTTCTGAAATTATCCTTCTTCTTGTGATCATTCTTCTTAAGCATTGGACAATCAGCTTTGATGTGTCCAGGCTTCTTGCATTCATAGCATATCACTTCTCCTTTCTTCGAATCCTTTACTTCTGGTTTTCTGAAGTCTTTATTTCTTGAAAAATCTTCTCCCAGACTGAAACTTCTTCTTCTTTGCTAGAATTCTTTGAAGTCTTCGAGACAACATTGCTTCTTCATCATCACTGTCCTTACTGCTTTCACTGTTGTCCAGTGATTCTTCTGATATGTCTTCATTGGCCTTGAGAGCATTTGATTGCTTCTTTCTGCTGGAGGATTCTCCTAATCTCTCCATATTTATCTCATGGGCCATGAGGGATCCTATTAACTTTTCCAATGACATTAGTTTTAGATCATTGGCTTCCTCAATGGCTGTTACCTTTGGAATCCATGAGGATGGCAGAGATCTGAGGATCTTCCTGACCATATCTGATACAACATAGATTTTTCCTAATCCAGCTAATCCATTTGTGATATCTGTGAATCTACTAAACATTTGGGTTATGGATTCACCTGACTGCATCTGGAATCTTTCATATTGTGTCACAAGAATGTCGATTCTTGTCTCCTTTACCTTATCTGTCCCTTCATAGGTAATCCTGAGCTTTTCCCACATTTCCATTGCGGATTTGCAGGCTGAAACTCTGTGAATTCTTTCTTGCTGAGGGCACAGCACAGGATGCTCTTGGCTTTGCAGTTTAAGGAGATTTTTCTTCTGTCTTCATCTGTCCACTGAGCCTTTGCATTGGTGACTAGAAGATCGCCTTCTTCTACAATGGACCATATCATGTAATCGTGGCCTTGTAGAAAGTACTCCATTCTTGTTTTCCAATAGGTATAATCTTCTCCATCAAACATAGGAGGTCTGTTGACTGACTGACCTTCGAAGTTACCTTGGGCTGCCATGGATCTTTACTCTTCAGATCGTTGGATCTCTTCTTTGTCGAAGAGACTAGCTTTGATACCACTTGTTGCCCAGCTAGCTAGCCCAGAGGGGGGGTGAATGGGTTATTAAAAATTTGATCTTTGATTAATACATGTTCACTAAAAGGATTACACAACAACTTAAACGAAGGTTAGAGTTAGAGGAAATGAGACAGCAAACACACAAAACACAACCACAAGACACAAGGATTTTTATCCTGGTTCGGAACTCCTCTCCACAGGAGACCTACGTCCAGTCCCTGAGCAATACCTCAGGATTTCACTATCAAGGGTACTATCCCCCTCACGGATCCTTACACCCAGCCGCAACTGGTCTTCCTTCAACCTGAAGGGAATACAACCACCCTGGATAGCACCAAGTCTTCCTTCTCTCAGAAGGGAATAACACAAATAAGAGTAAGCACAAGAACAGGCTTCAGAAACTAGCTAAACCAGCTACGATCTGAAGCAAACAAGCCTTAAGAGAGAAAGAATTTTGACACTGGTTTCTCTCAAAGACTTCACTGGCTCTCACAGAAATCTCTTTTTCAACACAGAGAGCTAAAGAGCTAAGATCTATTGGAATGAAGTGCTTCGCTCTTGTTTTCAACTACTAAAGACTTGAAGGATTGGCTATTCTCTATTTCTGAAAAAAATGTTTTCTTCACCGTATTTTCTTCACAGTCTTGTAGTCTTGTATTTAAGCTTTTACTTGAAATTTGAACGTTAAAGATCCGTTGTCTCTCATTCTGGTGTACGTTAGACTGGTCTGCAAGGAAGCTTCTGATCTTCAGTCTTTTATCCTTTAGTACACGCCAAAGAAATGTTTGATATCTTGTATCTTTTGTGTCCAACGTTGTACAGATAAATCTTGTCAGGTATCTGCAAGCATGTCAGCAATAAATAGGAGACAGCTAGGGCTGTCGTTGATCGTTAGTCACAGTTTGGAAAAGATATTGCTAGTTTTAGCAAAGCTCCTTTCTGTCAAAATAAAGATGTAGACAGAATAGCGCAATGGTGGAAGATATCGTATGCATGCATGAGAGATACGTTCAGAGTGCATTGAATGCATAGCAGTCAAACAGACAAGATACGACTTTGACTATTCAACGTATATCAAAGAGTGTTGATATAATAATGAAATCGATATGAACAAAGCTGATGCCTTTATAACTTATGAAATCGTTATAAGTTACAAATCGTTGTATTTCTGAAGAAATCGATATGAAACACTTAACAAATCGTTATGAGATGCAAATCGTTGTGTTTCTGAAGAAATCGATATGAAACACTTAACAAATCGTTATGAGATGCAAATCGTTGTGTTTCTGAAGAATCGATATGAAACACTTAACAAATCGTTATGAGATGCAAATCGGTGTTTCTGAGAAATCGATATGAAAGCTTATGGAGTCGTTGTGACGAGCAAGTCGTTGCGGGCTCTAAAGGAATCGTTACGATAACTTATGGAGTCGTTGTGACGAGCAAGTCGTTACGAGCTCTAAAGGAATCGTTATGATAACTTATGGAGTCGTTATGACTGGCAAGTCGTTACGAGTTCTAAAGAAGTCGTTACGATGACTTATAGAATCGTTACGGCGAGCAAGTCGTTACGCTTTCTGAAGAAGTCGTTGCGATGACTTACAGAATCGTTACGACGAGCAAGTCGTTACGCTTTCTGAAGAAGTCGTTGTGATGACTTACAGAATCGTTACGGCATCGACTTGATTGAAACAACATGATTTTTCAGCCAGAAGGGAAATCGTTATGATAATTGTTTTGAAATCGATATGCTTATAAAGGAATCGTTCTGATTATCAATAGAAGTCGATGTGAAGTATGAAGAAGTCGATGCAATGACTTGGGAAGAATTATGAAATGAGAGTCTTACCTGATTGTCTTGAACTTTCTTTTACTTTTGTTTCCTGTCCTCAGGGCTCAAGTAATTCATTAGTAATGTTTTGTTAATCTTCAAAATTAATATATAAATAAGTGAAATTTATATGAGGAAAGTTTGGTCATCATGTGGAACTAATTTGGGGTTGGCTTTCAGCTTCTTACCCTGTCAACTCCCACATGTCCATTTTGACTCTCTCCACATGTTAAAATTGTCTACACTATGAACAAACAATTTTCCTCTTCTCAATTGGCATGTTGTTTCACTAACATTTGTTTTACCATACAAGTATTCTCTCTCAATGGCACCAACAGGACCCAAATAGACAATCTACTGCTGCTTAATCATCTGACTGATAATTTTGGGAGCTGTGTCCTGATAAAAAGCTAGCAAAGTTCAAGGGAAAGGCAAATTCAGCTGAAGGGGAATGCAACTACTACCCAACTTCTTATAATGAGGAGGATCATCAGATGGTTCTATTCTAGGACTCAAAGGTATTTAGATTAACTGCCATTCAGATTAACTCCTTTTGTTGACTTCTACTTTGCACATTCCTACTCTTCCTATAAATCTCTGTCGTAAGTAGTCTCACCAAGTCCTTGAACTATTTAGTAATGCTTTTTCTTGATCACTATATATTTTAGGAATTGAAAATCAGGCAAACATTATGAAATAGAAGTAAAACATAATATACTCACCTGACTGAAGCCTACGGTAGATGGAGGTGGATGTGGAAATGCCACCCCCATCGCATGAAGAGCTGGGACAACTGTCCGATCAAACCAGTTGTCTAACTATATAATAAGTGCACTACAATAGTGGTTAGGAGCTCAATAGACTGCTGTGGTGGTGGTGGCGACTTTGTATAGCTATAGGATGCTATGGAGCACCTAACTCCATAGTAGAGCTGATGACTCCACTAGCATCCACATCCCAGTACCAAATCCGAACACTCGGCCTTTCTTTGGTGACCGGTTGCAACCAACCAAGCTGAGACATCAAATTGTGGATGCTGAGAGGAGTCATCACCATGTCGCTCCATTATTGTTGCTCGTATGACTCCTGAGTAAAAAAAAAAAAAAAAATCAAATTGTTAGAGTGCATTAGCTTAAAATGTTATGTTGATAAGTATCATAACAAGAAGTACATACCACCACTTCTTTCGCCCTCTATGAGACAAATTCTCCTAATTCCTTACGTTTATGTGTACAACGGAATAGCTCTGTGTAGGCCACAGGGCCGCCTGTCTCCTCCTCCTACAATTACAAATTAAGAAAGAAAATTAGTGTAATATATAAATCTTATAAAACTTAAATTATAAAATGAATAATTGCCATTCTCTTCTTGTGGCATCCAAAGGTGATGGAGCCACGGGTATTCACAACTAGCCTCGGGCATTTTAGCCCGATTTTGTGTAGAATGGCCGACCATGCTTGGTACTCTTGTGTCGCCACTGGTCGCACACTGACTCGCACATAGCATCCCAGTAATCTTCCTTATCGTAGGAGGTCGTGGACCTTCCATTGGAGTAGATCAGCCACCCCACCCACTGCCCTCTTTGCCAACTCCTTCTTCTTCTTAAGTACTCAGAAAAACATCTCCTTGCAACCTTTTCCCAGTCTATCCGCGCATCCTCCTCTTGCTTCGCAGTCGCGAAGCGATAAGTGCACTGTAGAAATTGATGCTATGTTTAGTAACAAATTACTTTAAATTAAATTAAAATCAAACATACCAAAAATTATTGGAAGAGGTTGTCGAGGACGTACCTCGGGTAGTCCCTCCACTATGCCACTGGCCTTGGGAGATGGTGGAGCAAGGATTTTGTGATCCATCGCCTCACTTTTGGTGGCTCGAACTTCATGCTAGACATTATTTATTTAAAGTTAGAAAGAAAATATTTTGTTACAAACATAAATGCATAAAATGAATAATTAAATACCTACGGGTAGCTACCGGTGTGTAGCAATGTGATCAAGCATCGTGTGTCGGGCTTTGACGACTGCCCAAAACTAGAATGACCTATTGAGCTTGGAGTCTGAGGGGGAGGCCATAGCAGTAGTGGAAAAGGGTCGTAGTAGGAGGAGGAGGGGGGCTGTAGTAGGATCCGAAATGGGGGTCGTAGTAGGAGGCAAACTGGGGGGTCATAGTAGAGGTGGAATGAGGGGTGTATTAGGCGGTGGAGTGGGGCTTGTAGTAGGAGGCGGAAGGGGGACCGTAGTAGGGAAGTGCCCCTGAGTGGAGTGTGAACCTATAAAAAAAAAAAAGAATGATTAGATTACATTAATTATAAATATAATTACATAGAATTTATGTAAAATGTAAACCTCTGATGGAAGGAGCCGTAGTAGGAGGGGGAGGGCGATGCCCCTGAGTGAAGTGTGACCCTGTAAAAAAAAAGAGGAATGATTAGATTACAATAATTATAAATATAATTGCAAATAGAATTATGTAAAATGTAAATCTCTTATGGAAGGAGCTGTAGTAAGAGGGGGAGGACAGTAACCCTTGAGTGGAGTGTGAACCTGTAAAAAAAAAGAGGAATGATTAGATTACAATAATTATAAATAGAATTTATGTAAAATATAAACCTCTGATGGAAGGAGATGTGGTAGAGGGGGAGGGTGGTGCCCCATAGCAGAGTGTGAACCTGTAGAAAAAAATGAGGGATGATTAGACTTCAATAATTACAAGTATAATTACGAATAGAATTTATGTAAAATGTAAACCACTGGTGGAAGGAGTCGTAGTAGGAGGAGGAAGATGCTCCTGTGCGGAGTGTGAACCTGTAGAAAAAATAAGGGATGATTAGACTTAAGTAATAGATGTAATATAATATCAAAAAAAAAAAACTAAATTTCATATCTGAAGTATGACCTCCGCGTCTCGAGCTGGTCGACCTCTGGAGTCATACCTGTTGTTTATTAAATTAACATAAAGCATGAGACCATCAATGATATATCAATTTCATCACTAATTTGTATCCATTAAATCATACCAATTTCTATTTAAGTATCCATTTCATCACCGCCTAATGATGTATCATAACCTAATTCATCATAGCCACAGTTTCTTCTTCTTCTTCTTCTTCTTCTTCTCCTCCTCCTCCTCCTTCTCATCATCATCATCATCATCATAATCATCTCTTGTATGGTTCGAGCTTGTTGTGGTAGTTCTTTTGGATCAACTTCTTCCGCTTGTAATGTATCATCACACAATGAAATGTTGTCATACAACCCATATGCAATATCATGATCGTATGGAGGTCATCTATATCATCTGTCTGGAAATAATCATCATTTGTCTGTTCTTCAACATTCTCATCCTCCTCTAACTGATACTCCAAAACAACTTAGATTTGACTTTGCATATAGCCCACCATTCATGTATGTCAGACCTCCTCATTGTTGGATATGTAGGATAGTATACTTGTTGGGCCTGTGCTACCAATATAAAAGGTTCATATGTTCTAAACCTTGACTTATGCTTCACATCAACAATGCATGATATTTTATCAACTTTTGTTTTTGTGGGGTCAACCAATGGCACTTGAATAATATTACCGTATTATCTATTCCCAGGTAAGTCAACTCCATGACCTCCTCTAAGATACCATAATAGTCAAGTTCATTTTCAGCATAAGTACTACCTTTCACACACACTCCACTGTTCATTGTCGACTTTTGTAGACTGTATTCATTTGTATGGAATCGTAACCATTGACGATATACCCATTATAACATTGTACATGCTTTATCAGACTGTAAATTAATTCACGTATTTTTGTTGTCGCCGACATCACCTTGCCCCACATATTGAATATTCAAGATAATAGAAATACCTTAAACATATAGTCAATCTTCTTTGTGTGGTAAAAACAGAAGACGTAGTCCTTACCAATGCTTTCAACCATACATCAATTTTTTTTTCACGTTCCTTCTCAACCTAAGCATCACTGAGGTGTGGATTATGTTGTAGTAACTCCTTATCAATAGCCTACGAATTTCAAAATTACATAGTTACAGATTGAATGCACATGAATTTTTTCACAACATATCTATACTACACTTACTCGATATATGGTTCAATCTCCACACAATTTAAAAGGATATATATTTGTGCAGCATCTTGCTCTTGATCTTCCAAAATTCATTTTCGGCTACTACCGAATACACGTCCAGGATATTTAAATATGGACAATTGATCAGGTGCACCAAGTTGTCCCCCATCATCATTACGCGGTGGCCGGTATACCGTGTTTGGATGTGAGGTTCAAAGTACATTGATGAGAAGTTTGAAATCTCCTCTGAAATATATGCTTCAGAAATAAAAAACCCTCCATTAGCATTGTTTTGAACCTTCTTCTTGAGATTGAACATGCATCTGTGAAACAACTCAATACTAAACAGGACACAAAAAAATTGTAGAAATATATATGTACCTTCAAAAGGATACATCCATCGATATTGTATAGGGCCACAACTTTTACTTTATATGGTAGGTGTATGATTAAGTGTTCCATACAGTCGAAGACTGGAAGGAATATTTTCTCCAATTGACAGATTGTACTGACTACGGACTGCTCAAGCTTCTGCACCTCATCTACTGCAACTTCTGATGCACATAAGGTTCTGAAGAAGCGGCTCAACTCGGTTAAGGCCCCCTAAATAGGTTTATCCAACATATCACGGAATGCTCAGGGAATCAACCGTTGCATGAAGATGTGGCAATCATGGCTCTTCAGTCCATATAATTTTCCTTCATCTATTTTCATAGATCGAGCAATGTTGGACACATATCCGTCTGGAAATCTTAACTGTTGCAACCACTAACATACCTCTTTTACCTGTCTTGGTCCGAGCACATAGCTTCTTTTGCTTTAAATAGTTTGTTGTTAGCCTCTTGCAACTCTAACTCAGGTCTTCTACAATGTCTTGTAGGTCCATACGAGATTTTACAGTATCTGTGTTTTTCCCCTTCACATTCATCACAGTGTTAAACACATTATCAAACATGTTTTTCTCCACATGCATCACATCCAAGTTATGTCGTATCAACAAGGTTGACCAATATGGTAGTTCCCAGAATATTGATTTTTTTGCCCAATTGTGATCTTTCCCAAATCCAGGGAATGGTTGCTCATCCCTACTGTCTGTCGGTGTATCTGGAAAGTATCTCAAACATCTCTGTATTTCTCTGCCAGGCAGCCGTGTAGATGGTCCTTCTAGTTCAATTGTGCCCTTTCGAAAGGCATTCCTCTGTCATCGAAATGGATGATCATCTGGTAGAAATTCACGGTGACAGTCAAACCAGCACGGCTTTCATCCATTAATCAATTTGAATGACTTTGTATCCTCCATACAATATGGACAAGCCAGACGCCCATGTGTGCTCCAACCTGACAACATGCCATATGTAGGAAAGTAACTAATTGTCCAGAGTATAGCAGCCCTCATGTTGAAATTTTGCCTCCAATGGGCATCGTAAGTGACAACACCATCAGTCCATAATGACTTCAACTCATCAATGAGCGGCCTCAAATATACATCCAAATTTTGACTTGGAGATTTCGGCCCAGGGATGAGTAGCGATAAGAATAGATATGAATGCTTCATACACAAGTTTGGTGGAAGGTTGTATGGGGTAACAAATACTGGCCAACAAGAGTAAGGGGCTGCTCTACTACCAAATGGATTGAATCCATCTGTACACAATTCCAGCATCACATTCCTCACCTCCATTGCGAAGGTCGAGTGAGTGCGGTCAAAGTGTATCCAAGTCTCAGCATCAGCAGGGTGTGCCATCTTCTCTTCTCTATGTCGAACTTTGTCTGCATGCCATCTCATGTGTCTAGCTGTCTTTGATGACATATACAATCGTTGTAATCTAGGGGTGAGAGGGAAGTAACGAAGTGACTTATACGGTACATGTCTCCCCCTCATGCTGGCATTGCCACCTCTCTTTGGCTTGAATCGGGGATGCCCACAAAGAGAACATGATTGGGTATTTTCCTGCCCTTTATAATACACATACAATGGTTCGGGCAAGCATCTATTTTCACATATCCCAATCCAAGCTCATTAACCATCCTCTTTGCACGATAGTAATTTTCTGGCAACTTCTCACTTCTTGGCAACATGCTTTTCACCACTGAACAGAAAGAGTCAAAACAAGCCTCGCTCAAAGTGTGCTCTAATTTCAGATTCAATAGCTGAAGGACTACGGACAAAATGGTGTGACTCTCACAACCATCCCACAATGGCTCATCAGCATCCCTCAGTAATTTAAAAATTGGTTCGCATCATCATTAGGTGCTTCATTGACAGCATAATGCAGTTCATGTCCCGCGGCGTCAAATACCAAATTGACATACTGGTTATCCTGAACAACCTCAGTCCTTACTTCTGTATGTCCCCAGAACTCATCGCCATGTGTCGTCCAATTCACATACCCACAGACAAAACCTTTCTTGTAGAGGTGTTATGCAACATCAAACAGTTGAAGGAATCGATTGTTCTTACAGACTGCACAGGGACATCTAATACGACCTTCAGGATCCACTGTACTAACATTTCTCACCTCAAAGTCAATGAACCCATCAACACCCTCTAAAATTCAGATGATAGCTCGATGCATACAATCCTATGGTACATCCACGCACGGTGTGCAGAAATGTTTCCTGTACAAATATTACACCTAATAAAAGCTAAACATTACTTTGTAGTTAGCGAACATGTACACTAATATACCCATCCTAAACCAATTACAATTTAGATACTAAGTGTATAAAGGACCTAGCCCATCTACAAATATCGGAACTTGGGAGTTGTGTACATTTTATGTGCGCTGCAATTTGCTCAAAATTTTGACAGCCTTCCGGCGCACTTCTCCAATATACCGCCATAAAATACTAAGTCTAAGTAATGCTCCATCTGAACATCACTTAGATTAGTATGGTATATTGGAAGAGTCCAAAGATGCTACCAAAATTTTGAGAAAATTGCAACACACATAAATGTACACACTCCTAAGTTCGGATATCTGTAGACAGTCCGACAATGGTCGGACTATTCAAGATTTAAAATGTATATATGCATCCCTTACTGTAGAATAAGCCATGCATATATACTAATTAAAATCTTGAATGGGCATCTAAACACTGGTAAGACATCCCCAATCCCTCTAAAATATATATAAAATGAATAAAAAATTATAAACAAAGAGTCAAAACATGCAGCAAACATTATCAACATTATTAGAGTGTCAAATAAAACAAATATAAACTTGCAGAAAAAATATATAAACACTATTAAAACACTAAAGGAGTTCACATGTGATCAGCTAGAATTTTAGAAACACTATCATCAACACTGTGCCCCCATCTTCCTTTTTTCTCATTCTCCTGATGATCAGCATATGTAACTGCTCATCTACCTACAGAGGAGTCATCACCTCTCCACTTCTGGATATATATATTTTTATCTATGAAAAGAACCACACAAGCAATCTGTACACATATCATCACTAATCAAATGGCACATACTTATAAATATATGTTTTTTATCTAGGAAAGGAGCAACACAAGCCATCTGTCCTCAGGGTTGCGACAAGCACCCTGGTCGCGACATGGTCGCTCCGGGAAAGCCCGTCGCGACATGGTTTGTGTGGCGACACACCTGGCCGTTGTGACATGGTCGCGACGGGGGTGGGCGTCGCGTTCTTGTCGCGACTGCTTTTTTGACAGACGTGACCGTTGTCCTCTCTGTCAGAATGGTTGTGTCGGGTGTCAGATGCGTACAGCATTGACGCGACCTGTCAGGCCGTCGCGTTTTGGTTTCCCGGTCTTCGAGGTTTGACCGCCTTTTGGGGTTGCACCGGGGGTGGCCGTCACGACATGGTCGCGACGCCTAGGGGCATCACGACAGGGTCGTTGTCGCGCCTGGCCGACCCGTCGCATCTTAGGGGCCGTCGGTTTAAAACCGAGGCCACGCCCCATTCTCCCCCTCTCGCCCTTTCTCTCCTTCTTCTTCCCTCTTCTCCCCATCTCGAGCTCCCTTGCGATTCTTCGACGGTTCTTGTGCTCATGGTGCTTGTGTTGAGGTGGTGTCTCCCCGTTCGTGTAGGGGACGTGCTCGTGGTGCTTGGAGGGAGGAGGAGTGGCCATTCCTACGTGAAGGCCCCAACGGGTCGGCTCTACTCTTCGAGGTAGGGACCCTCATTCTCCTCTCGCCCTATCAAGCTCCCCTCCCCCTTGAGATGGTGTTTTCCTCATGGCTTGTGGTGTGGGAGTGTGAGAACCATTCTCGTGGTTGAGTGAGATTTTCATCGAGCGTAGATTCTTGTAAATCCATGTTTTGTGGGGTTTAAGGGTGGTTTGGATGATTTATGAGCTTTCCCATGTGTTTCCCATGCTCCCCTCCCCTTATGGACTGTGAATGTATCCGTTTTGGGGTGGTCTTCGGGAGGATCGTCCCGGAACCCCCCTCGGCTGAAGACACGACCGCTATAGAGGTCGCGATGATGTCGTGACCGGCATGGCCGCCGTGACATCATCGCTACGCTCTTTGAGCGTCGCGACTTGGTCGCGATGGCTTGGGCCGCCTCAACGTTGTCACAACAGTGCTGGGCGTCATGACATGGTCGCGACGGCCCAATGCATCACAACTACAGTAGAGGCAGGTAGGTCTTTCGAAGTCCAGTATTTGAGGAGTCTTCGCTGTTTCCACTTCTTACTATACTTGTGGCACTAGTGCTAGTTCCCTAGTATGGTCCTACACTAGTCGTTTGTCCGGTGCTCGACACTTGAGGGCTTGTCCCGTGAGAGAGGTTGTTACCATTGTCTAGGACCCCCATCCCCGCACGCCTGTTGAGGGAGTACTCCGGGCGGCAGGTGTGCTCGAGTCACAGACTTTGGACCAGAGGGGGAAATGGTGGTTAGGACAGCGGCGTTGAGTCGTTTGCAGAGCTCTCCTTGTTGGTCTGGGATGCGGAGGTCGTTTTGGGAGTTCTTCCCGATGCAGTCCAGCTAGTCCTTTTCTCGATGCCTCACTCTTTGCGGCCCCGGAACCACCTAGAGAGGCCAGGCGTGGGAGCGTAGTCTGGCCAGACTACGGCAGTTACTGTTGTATATTTTTGTCCTGCCTCACTCTGATGAGACATCGAGGTTTGGACCTGGGTCGAGGATAAGACGTCAGTGGACGCACCTGACCGTTGACTAGTGGTAGTGTTTTCTGTACCTAGTGTTTCTTGTCCCGGCAGGGTTTTCTCTATCTGTGTTTCTAGCCGTATGGTGGTCACGACGAGCAGTCGTACGGAGTTTTCGACCGTGCTTTACTTTCGTACCATTGCTAGCTAGTAGATTTGCTTCCGCACTTCCTTTCGTAGGTAGAAGATATAACTACTGTCATTTAATTAAGTACATAGTTTTGACTTCCTGTTAGAGCCAGTAGGAGATTGGTAGTCCCTACTGAGCTTCTGTTGTGAAGCTCATCCCTCCTTTTTCCCAGGTGAGACTTCTCAGCAGCAGCATGGCACGCGCCAGGCGGAGGAGACGAGGCGGTAGTCGTGGTCCCCATAGCTAGCAGTGGTTCCCCGTCTCAGTGTATGTCACCCTCGGGGTATGCCCCTAAGGGACTTGTTATTCCCCTGCTTTTATTTGTACTAGTTGTGTGTGTTGGGACTGTACCTAGAGCGTTACGCAGCGGTCTCACTCTTCTTTCTGCTTCCGCGTGTGTGCTCCTAATTAGCAGTTGACGTTTATTTCCTTTACATATTCTATTAGACTTACATTATAGACCTTCCGGGGTCTCCAGATCCGTGGGCGGTGACCGCAAAAATCAGGTCCTCGGCGTGGGCCGAGGGTCAGGTTCTCAGGGTCGTTACAGTTGGTATCAGAGCGAGAGTCTGAAGGACTTGTAGGTAATTTAAACTGCAACAAGAAGTCCCAACAGTAGTACAAGTATACTGCTAGCCGCCCGACTTGGTATTGTTAACCTTGTTGGTTATGTGCCACGCAGGATATGGCTCCGCGCAGGCATAGGCAGGCCAGAGAGCTGATAGAGTAGCAGGATGAGTCGGATATGCCCGCGCAAGGGCAATTCCAGGAGGAGGTGTTAGCAGAGGAGTCTGTGGCATAGCCTCAGGGTGCAGCGGTAGCAGCAGTAGTAGGCGGGCAGCAGCAGCACCAGCACCAGCCTCAATCGTAGCAGTACGCAGATTGGTTTCCCCTGGATGAGCAGTTCTTCAGGAACCTGTACCAGAGAGCGTGGCAGCCTGGGATGGCGGCGGCGGGAGGTCAGCCTCCAATACCTCCCCCAGCAGTACCGGAGCAGCAGGCGGATCCGGAGGTGGAGCCAGCGGTTCAGCAGCCGTCAACAAGTACTGGGAGTACCCGGGCCAGTCGGAAGAGGATGGCTGTCACTGAGGATAGGACTGCCCTCTTGGAGAGTTTCTTGCATCTTCGACCACTGATGTTCTTCGGTGAGTATGATCCAAACAAAGCAGAGAGTTGGACGCACGAGATGGAGTGCACGTTCGAGACTATGGAGTGTTCCGAGGAGGACCAGGTCAGACTGGCGGTGTATCAGCTCAAGGGGCCAACCCATGAGTGGTGGAGAGTTCAGAGGCAGACTCACTTCCAGGGGCAGTGTTTCGATCAGATCACATGGCAGCGGTTTTTAGGGGTCTTTCACAGCGAGTACTTCCCCGACTATGCTCGACATGAGAGATGAGACCAGTTCCATGAGTTGGCTCAGGGCGATCTCACAGTTACTCAGTACTACCAGAGGTTCGTCCGGTTGCTGAGGCATGTTCCTCATGTTTCCAACAGTGAGCAGGCTTGTGCCGAGAGGTTCATCGCCGGTCTGAGGCCATATTTGAGGTGGGGCGTGACTGCTCACATGTGTGCCACCTTAGGAGAGGCTGTGGCTAAGGCCACCGTCTTGGAGAGAGAGACCTGGCAGCCCCAACAGCAGTAGCAGCAGCAGGGAGGAGCCTCTTCCAGGTCCTCTCCGTACCAGCATCCCGCAGGCAGTCGCGGTAGCGCGACTTCTTCTTCTTCGGGCTCGGGCAGTTCAGGCAGTTCAGGGATTTGCTCAAATTTCATGCAATTGTCTACTCGCGAGGGTGGACAAAGTCGGTAGCAAAGGCGTTAGTCGAGGTTTGCGGAGCAGTCAGTCTAGTAGGGAGCTGAGCAGGGCAGACAGGAGGCAGTTTGCTACACTTGTGCTTTGCCAGGCCACTTCAGGAGGGATTGCCCGATAGGGCAAGTCCAGCAGCCGCAGGAGCCAGTACAGTACGCGCAGCAGCTACCGCCGTACCAGTTCCCTCCCAGCCGTAGGCGCCCCAGAAGTAGCAGTAGGGGCAGTACCAGCAGTAGCCTCAGTAGTTTCACCAGCCTCAGCAGTTCCACCGTACCAATAGCAGCAGCAGTTTCCCAGCACACAGCCGCCGCAGCGTGGGCGTGGACGTGGTCGTGTGATGGCACTTATCAGGGAGCAGGCCGAGGCGTTTAACCTGGTTATAGGTACCTTGCCTATCCTTGTAGAGTCGCTCATGTTTTGGTTAACCCCGGTGCTTCTCTTTGTTTTGCTTCCGAGGAGTTTTACGAGTCTCTGGTTCATCACAACCCTGAGAGGCAGTGTGATATGATGGTCGATCTCCCGTCTGGTGATTACCTGCATTCTTTCGGTTACCTGGAAGGCATCACAGTTGAGGTTCAGGGACACCATTTCTAGCCAGGTTGTACGCGTTGCAGCTTCATGACTTTGACGTCATCCTGGGCATGGACTAGTTGAAGGCTCACTCAGTTGTGGTGGATTGTCTGTGGAAGACCGTTCGGTTTGAGATACCTAGAGCGCCTGTTCTCTGCTTCTGATTATCTGGTCTGCCCGTCGACCTTTTTTTTCCTTCTGTAGAGCTCGTCATTTGATCCGCGATGGCTGTGTAGCATATCTTGCTTCTATTTGTTCCTTGGAGCCTAGCGGTCGTCGGTTTTTGATGTGCCTATTGTTTGTGGTTCTCTGATATTTTTCCGGAGAATCTACCTGGGTTATTGCCTGAGCAAGAGGTAGAGTTCTCCTTGAGCTTTTTGGTTGAACCACTCTTATATTTGGGTGATAACAAAACTCATAATTAATAAACATTATTAAATATATTTAATATTATGTTTCCTAATAAATATAAATTTTTGGCACTATCGCTGTGTGATTTGCACTGAAATTTCAAATCGATGTCTATTCAATATACATCAATTTCAATTCACAAAGTGCCACATAGATTTCACTCAAACATGGATTCTGTTGAAAACATCGATTTCACTCAAACATGGATTCTGTTGAAAACATGGATTTCACTTAAACATCGATTCCCTTGAAAACATGGATTTCACTTAAACATCGATTCTCTTGAAAACATCGATTTCACTTAAACATGGATTTTGTTGAAAACATCGATTTCACTTAAACATCGATTCTATTGAAAACATCGATTTCACTTAAACATGCATTCTGTTGAAAACATCGATTTCACTTAAACATCAATTCTATTGAAAACATCGATTTCACTTAAACATGGATTCTGTTGAAAACATCGATTTCCATTAAACATCAATTCTATTGAGAACATGGATTTCATTAGAACATGGATTCTATTCAAATTCAATTTCACTTAAACATCGACTCTGTTGAACCATGGATTTCATTAGAACATGGATTCTATTCAAACATAGATTTCAACTTAAACATCGATTTCCTTTATTTTCAAATGTTTTTGGCATCTAGTGAAAAGTCAAATATATTTCATTTGCATAATCTTCAATCTTTCTGACATAAATCTTTTTTGCTGATCTCTCTAAATCTCTTCTTTCATGTCAGACAAAAAGGGGCTTACCTACCACTTATGGGTGACAGTAGGAAACATAGAGGTATGAGCCTTTTTTTGACAGAAACACTCTTTAATCTAAACACTTTCTTCTATGATTGCAAACCTTGTAGACCACAAAATGTCAGAAAAAGAGAAGATGAGCAACGGCTAGAACTCCAACAGATTTGTTCAAGTCTGCTCGAATAAAAGGATGAAGCAAGGCAAAAAAAAAAAAAGAGCTTTCCTGAAGATCTTTAAAGGAGTGTACATCCTATGAGGAACCTGAACTCCACATACACTCAAAGAAAGAGGAAGAGCTCAAGGCCAATCAAGAGAAGCTTTCTAACCTTCCTCTCTTCACTCTCTCTGTCTGTGGTCATTGTAATTCTTGGGAGAGTTCTTTGGTGAGAGTTTCTGGTTAGAGTCCATTCTTGTAAAACTCTGAGCTTTGTTCTTTCTTTTCTAAGAAAGATTTTTGTCTAGCTGTAGGACTGTATGCAGTGAGTCTCTTTCTGTGTGAAGAGTTGGCCAGTGTAGTTGCTGGCATTTTCTATCCAGCTGATGGACTGTACTCAGTGTAGAACCTAGCTTGGGGTTTAAGTCTTGCAGAACCGCACTGGGGTTTGTACCAGGAGATTGGCTTCTTGACCTGTAAGAGAGATGGGCTGCCTTCTTGCCCGGAAAGAGAAGAAGACCAACTGGGGTGTTGGGTGTTGTATTGTCCTTGAGGGGGACTGTACCCTTGGTTAGTTAAATCCCAAGAGATTGCTTGGGGACTGGACGTAGGACGTCCATGTGGGAAGGACCGAACCAGGATAAATTCCTTGTGTTCTTGTGTGATTGTTCATTTGCTTCCGCACTGCTACTCTCTATCACACTCAACTAACCAAACTTTCAAGTGATAATTTTTGTGTTTAAGTTTCTGTTTCAGATTTCAGAAAACCTATTCACCCCCCCTTTAGGTTAGCTTGCTGCCATACCAAAAGGGTCAACACTATTTCTTGGTACGATGCCTTTGCCTAAGGCACCTTACCGGATGGCTCCGGTTGAGTTGCGCGAGTTGAAGCGCCAGTTGCAGAGTTGCTTGAGCTGGGCTTCATCCGTCCGAGTCGCTCACCGTGGGGAGCACTAGTCTTGTTCATGAGGAAGAAGGATGGTAGTTTGAGGTTGTGCATCGATTACAAGCAGCTGAACCAGGTAACAGTGAAGAACAAGTATTCGTTGTCGAGGATCGATGACTTGTTTGACCAGTTGCAGTCAGCCAGAGTGTTCTCGAAGATTGAATTGAGGTCCGGTTACTACCAGTTGAGGATCAGAGAGTCAGATGTTGGCCTGACAGCTTTCCGTTCGAGGTATGGTCACTTTGAGTTCATCGTGATGTCGTTTGGGCTAACGAACGCACCCGCAGCTTTTATGGATTTGATGCATAGGGTGTTCAGTAAGTACCTAGATCGGTTCGTGGTCATCTTTGTAGATAACATTTTGGTCTACTCGGCTTCTGAGCAGGAGTATGAGGAGCATCTAAGGATCGTGCTAGAGACGTTGCGGAGTCACCAACTTTATCTCAAGTTCGACAAGTGCGAATTTTGGTTGAGGGAGGTGTACTTTCTCAGGCACGTGATCTCAGGTTCTGGTGTGGCAGTGGACCCTGCCAAGGTTGAGGCAGTGTTGTCTTGGGAGCAGCCCACTTCAGTGTCAGAAGTTCGCAGCTTTCTGGGTTTGGCAGGCTATTACAGAAGGTTCATCCGGAATTTTTCCAGGATTGCAGAGCCGTTGACCAGATTGACGAGACTTGATGCCAGATTTGTTTGGTCCGAGGACTGCAAGCAGAGCTTTCGGGAGCTGAAGACAAGGTTGACTTCAGCGCCATGTTGGTCTTGACGTCAGGTAGCGGAGGTTTCGTGGTCTACATCGATGTGTCGAGATTAGGTTTGGCTGTCGTGCTGATGCAGCATGGTGGGGTCATTGCCTATGCTTCTCGACAGCTGAAGAAGCATGAGGAGAACTACCCTACCCATGACTTAGAGTTGGCAGCAGTGGTGTTCGCTCTGAAGTTGTGGAGGCACTATTTGTACTGCGAGGCGTTCGAGATCTTCACCGACCATCAGCGTTTGCAGTACATTTTGACTCAGAGGGATTTGAACTTGAGGCAGCGCAGGTGGATAGAGTACTTGAAGGACTACGACTTACCCTCTCCTATCACCCAGGAAGGGCTAACGTCGTGGCAGATGCTTTGAGCAGCGTGTTCGCTTGAGTTCGATAATGGTCAGAGTGGAGGCTGTTCGAGGAGCTATCCTAGGGAGTTTTTTACCCTTCTAGGCGCAGAGACCATGCAGTGATGACCAGTTTGTTAGTTTGGCCGTCAATGTACCGTCAGTTGTTACAGGCACAGCAGGTAGACTCAGAGTTGGCAGATATTTTGTAGATGCCAGATGTCGGGCTGGATGAGGACAGTGAGGTCAGATTCAGAGATAGATTGTAAGTTCCCGGTGATGTGCGCCAGGTGCTTTTTCAGAGGCACACCAGTCGGTATGCTATTCATCTTGGTTCCACTAAGATGTACCATAACTTGAGGAGGTTCTTCTGGTGGCTAGGGATGAAAAGGGGTGTGGCAGAGTTTGTCGCTCGGTGCCTTACCAGTTAGCAGGTGAAGGCTGAGCATCAGCGTCCTGGTGGTGAGCTGCAGTCGTTGCCCATTCCTAAGTGGAAGGGGACGACATCACCATGGACTTTGTGGTTGGTTTGCCCCGTACTCCGCAGAGGCATGATGGCATTCGGGTGATTGTGGACTGATTGACCAAGTCATCGCATTTTCTTCCAGTCAGGATGTCTTGGTCAGTGGACAGGTTAGCTAGGCTGTACGTGGACCAAGTTGTTCCGTTGCATGGAACCCTAGTTTCGATCGTCTCCGACAGAGATCCGAGGTTCACTTCTGGGTTTTTGCGCAGTTTGCAGAGAGCTCTTGGTATAGAGTTGAGGCTGAGTACATTGTATCACCCCCAGTCAGATGGGCAGTCAGAGAGGACCATTCATACTTTGGAGGATATGCTGAGATCGTGCTGCTTAGACTGGAGTGGCACTTGGGAGTCGCACCTTCCGATGGTAGAGTTCGCATACACAACAGTTATCACTCGAGCATTGAAATGGCACCATACGAGGCTTTGTATGGTCACCCGTGCAGGACTCCACTTCACTGGTTCGAGGTCGGTGAGAGGCAGCTTTTGGGACCAGAGATGGTGCAGCAGTGTGCAGACACAGTCAGGCTAGTCAGCAGAGGCTACAGGCAGCGCAGAGCAGATAGAAGAGCTATGCAGATGTCCGCAAGAGGCTGTTGCAGTTCAGCGTGGGTGACCTTGTGTTCTTGAAGTTTTGCCGACTAAGGGAGTTATGAGATTTGGTAGGAAGGGAAAACTTTGTCCCAGGTATATTGGGCCTTTCCCTATCACAGAGAGCATCAGGGAGGTTGCTTCCAGGTTGAGTCTTCTGACAGAGTTGGCAGGCGTGCACAGTGTTTTCCACGTTTCGCAGCTCAGGAGGTATGTTACAGATCCGTCACACGTGTTGGACTACTCACATCTTGAGGTAGCGCCAGACTTGTTAGTGCCAAAGTACCTAGTCAGAGTTGTGGACCGCAGAGTGCAGCAGTTGCGCCAGAGGCAGATTCTGGTGGTTAAGGTTGTTTGGGAGAACTACGTTGGTGGCGAGGCCACCTGGGAGCACAAGGATGAAATGAGAGAGCAGTTTCCGTATCTATTTGATTCATTGGTATGTTGATCTTCCCTGTACTGCTTTCCAGTTTGAGACCGAGTTTATTTTAATTTCGAGGATGAAATTTCTTAAGGAGGGTGGGATGTAAGACCCGGCCCTCTTGGGCCCTTGGCCCTATCCTCAAGGTCGCGACAGGCACCCTGGTCGCGACATGGTCACGCCAGGAAAGCTTGTCGTGACATGGTTTGTGTGGCGACACACTTGGCCATCGCGACATGGTCACGACAGGGGTGCGCATCGCGTTCTTGTCACGACGTCTGGAGGCATTGCGACTGCTTTTCTGACAGACGTGACCGCTGTCTTCTCTGTCAAAATGGTCGTGTCGGGTATCAGGTGCGTACCGCGTTGACGCGACCTGTCAAGCCCTCGCGTTCTGGTTTCCCGGTCTTCAAGGTTTGACCACCTTTTGGGGTCGCGGCGGGGGTGGCCGTCGCGAAATGGTCGTTGTCGCGCCGAGCCGACCCGTCGCGTCTTAAAGGCCATTGGTTTAAAACTAAGGTTGCGCCCCATTCTCCCCCTCTCATCCTTTTCTCCTTCTTATTCCCTCTTCTCCCCTCTCGAGCTCCCTTGTGATTCTTTGATGGTTCTTGGTGCTCGTGGTTGTAATCACAGGGATTGTGCTTCCCCTCGAC
>JACBKR010004467.1:0-23756 GCA_014218235.1 Colocasia esculenta | reverse complement strand
GTCGCGATAAGGGCTGCTGTCGCGACCTGGTTTCCCGTCGTGACAGGGAGGCTATCGCGACGCGCTGCCCCGTCGCGTCAAGGCTATTGTCGCGGCGCCCTTCCCCGTCGCGATGGCATCGCGATGGCCTGTGGGGGCGCGACAGTGCCTGTGCTGCCTCGGGTGGTTTCCGTGGCCGATTTGTGGGTCGGCGTGTGCCCCAGGACAGGCTTTGCCCTTAGGACCTTCTGGTAGGGAATGCGGCTGGTTGCCTCTCTGCGTTCAGTGACCGAAGGTGACACCTTCGTGGCCGTGTCCTGGCAGTGGTGCCAGAAGGGTCGCATCTGTCTAATAATCGATTGACTGGCGGTCAATCGATTATTAGCAGAGCGACGGGTTTCCGTGCTAGCTGGTAGTGTTCCGAGACTCCGGCTTTTCCGTGCATGGTTAGTTGGCTGACAACCCTGTCGAGGGTTTGTGCGTGCTTCTCGCCTGCTGGGCTTGTCGTGGTTACAAGCCAACGGTTCAGCGTGGTTTTGTTGTGTTGCCCCGCATGTTCTCTGTTCGCCCGGTGCTTGGCACTTGAGGGCTTGTCCCGTTCAGAGGTTGTCTCCATTTCCTGGGACCCCCGTCCTCGGGAGCCTGTTAAGGGAGTACTCCGGGCTACGAGCGTGCTCGAGTTGGCAGCCGACAGGGCGGACTATAGAGCTGAGGGGGAAACGAGGTTGGACAGCGGCGCTGAGTCATTTTTAGAGCTCTCTTGTCTAGGTCTGGGACGCCGAGGGGTTCAGAGTGCTTTCCTGGTGCAAACCAGACAGTCCCTTGTCTCACTGCCTCTCTCTGCGTTGGTTCCGGAGCCGCGTAGTGGTGTCAGGTGTGAGGCCGCAGCTTGGCCAGGCTGCGGTGTTGTGTGTGTTGTGTGTTTCTGTGGAGGCTCTGTCTCGCCCTTCTCGGGGGTGGAGGCAGGAGCTAGGCTAGCGAGCAGAGCGTGTGGACTGCGCGTTCCCCCTCTTGGCTGCTAGCGGCGGTGGCTTAGTTGCTGTTGTTGTAACGGCATTTTCCTCACGACGTTTCCAAGTGTTCCTTGTTGCCCTAGCTTGCACGGCAGTTTTAGCCTGGCTGTGCTTAGTGTAGATGCGAGATTTGGCCTGTCTCCCGCAAGGCTCTTTTGGCCCATTAAGCCTCGTTTGACCATTTTTGACTAGCCTCAGATACCATGTAGACGGCAGCATCGATGGCCGCCGACTACTGTTTGGCGGCAAGCCCCATTGACGTTGACCCATCCTGACGTCCACATCCATGGACGTCTGCATGGTGTTGGCGGCAATAGCGTTTGACATTAACCCGGTTTACCTGGTCTGCACAACAGCCCCGAGAATATAGCCCACTAGCGCCTTTCTCTCGCCCATGCACCGCATGGGACCGTTCCCAACGGGCATATGGGCCACCTTGGCACTCCCTTGACCCAGTAAAAATCCCATGTGGCCTCTCCCCATTGGTTGGAGCATTTATCCAAGGATTGCCAAGTGTGCAAGTGTGTTTCTTCACACTTGAGCATCCAAGGCAGCTGAGCTCGAGCTCACTGTCTATATAACTCCCCCTTGAGCCCTCTAAGCCAGAGGAGAGAGGCTGGACGTCCACATGCTGCCCCTTTGAAGAAGGAGAGAGAAAATTGCACCCAAGCTTCAACAAGTGATCCTCTTCTTCCTCTCATGAGTTAGGACGTACAGAGAGCTTCTTCCCGAGCTGGAGGAGCCCCACAAGGAGCTGCATCACCTGCAAACGAGATCCTTCACCTCCTTCCCTCTCTCTTCTCTTACTTACTCTTTAGTTCATTTACATGTTGCACACACCTTCCCACTCACTCTAGGCTCGTAGGTCCTCACCCTACACACCTAGAAAAGGGGTTTCCCAACCAAAAATGGAGGGAAGAAGGGTGGTCATAGCATTTGGCCACCCCTCTTCTCAAGTCCGCAACGGGTACGGGACTCTCCTTTTGGGTTGTTTTCTCACGTTTTAGAGCTTTTACTACTCTTCATTATCTTATAGAGTTTTGTTTTGTGGCAGGAACAACCCGCAGAAGACTACGGAGCTCTTCTCCTTTGGCCGGCCGAAGGAGGAAAGACGAGGTCTCGTCTCCATCTGCTGCGCGAGGCGACCACTTCAACGCGACCACATCACTCCTTGGGCACAGGTAAGTCCTTGGCGATCACCAACTCCCCTTCATTTCGCTTGTTTTCCTCGTTCTCCTTCTAGTCAACTCAGTCAACTGGAGGGTCAACGTGGTCAACCACGACCCCTTATCGCCAACGAGAGTCCGGCGGCGTCCGCGAGCACCCGAGAGATCCGGGGACGGCGCGGAAACGAACCGTCCACAGCTCTTTTTTGGCGATCACGGTGGGACGAGCTTCTGCCACTGTGGTCTTACTGCGGCCAGGTAGACGGCAGGAGATCTTGCCGCCTATCCAGGTAAACGTCAACCGTTCCTGCCGTTTATTTACTTTTAGCGTCCATTTCTCTTGTCGTCTATTGTCTGTCAGCGTCAGTCGATTCTGCCGTTTATCTGTTGGTCATGAACTGTGCGTCCACATGCTTGACGTTTAGTTTCACAGAGGCATGCTTTTCCTTTTTTTTTATTATTTTGTTGTGATTTTTGTTTCTGTTTGCTTACTGTTTGTTACTAACAATCCTCAGTCACTGGGGGGTCACTTTTCTCACCTCTTCTAGCCTCCCCTCACATTTTAGGATCACCCTTCCTTGGTTTACAACCTTTTACTCGGGGATTCCCTCTCGAGTAAATCGGGTTGGCTCCAAGGAAAACTCTGTAAGTCCCTAAATTCTGTGGATTCCCTCACGGTACGGGGCAGGAGGACCTTTACCCTCCCTGTCTAGCTCACCTACTCATCGGGATTCAAGTCAAATTTGAGTGGACGGCCTTTTTAATCAAGTCAAGTTAAACACACAACTTTGATCTTTAAAAAGTTTGGGGACGTTGTTTGATAACGTTGTTTGGTAATCACTTCAACTTAAACCAGTTCAAAAACAGTAGGTCGTGTGCTAATGGACACTTGGTTGGACCCTGTCAATATGGCTAATGAACCGGCATTTGAGTATGATGATAATGTCAATGAGATTGTCGGTATGATAAACACTGACGTTCAGCCCGAGGAATCAGTCCAATCATCCTCCCAGGCTGACAATGAGGAAGTCAGCTTGAGGGTCAACCCCACTCATGCCCAAAATGCTCACGAGGACCCCGAGTTTTCTAAACTCATGTCTCGCTATTCGCCCGATGAAATTATTTCTATGCTTTCCAAGCATACCATCCGGGCAGCGGCATCTCCTTCCACTCCATCCCGTCCCCCTTCAACGCCTCTACATCTAGACCCACTCCTAGGCTGGTCACCTCACCTCAGGTGCCCGTCTCTACCTTCACCCTTTCCCCTACCCCCGCTCCGTTCCCTACTCCTATTCTCACTCCTCCTTCCGCCCATTCACCACCTGTTCAAATCACACCCCCCACCCACCGAATCTGTTCCCCGTTCGGAGGTGGAGGGACTCGTGAGGAAGCTTCTTGCTGAATCACTGTCCCTTTCAAAACCCCATTCCCTCCAAAATTACTGCAAACTCCCCAACGCATACTTCCCTCCAGGTTTCAAGGCCCCGAAGTACCGCAAGTACGACGGGACCTCCGATCCCCAATACCATCTTGCCGGATTCACCATGGATTCCACTGGTGGCTGTATGATCAGGTCCTTTAGTGCACCTCTTCCAACAATCGTTAGAAGGGAAGCTTTGAGGTGGTTCACCTCCCTACCCGCGTCGGACCTCGTTAATTTTGACTTAGTCTCCGAGCGATTCATCTCCCATTTTTCATATATGGCTACCCAAGTCCCTACACTTCCTGACTTGGTGGCAGAAAAGATGAAGCCGGACGAAGACTTCGTCACATATGCCAATCGGTGGAGATCTATGGCGTCTAGGGCAGATTCCCATTCCGGAGTCCAAGCCATCACCATGTTGTTACCAACACCACCCCCGCTCTCCGTTCTATCCTGATGTTAGTGAGTTCCCCTTATTCACACATCTTTACAACCGAGCCAGGTGGTTTCAGAGCCAATTAAGGACTCCTCTCTGTATATTTCTTCGAAGGGAAGCCCAAGGGACGTAAGGCTCCCATGCACCTACCACCGAAGGGGTGACCGTCAATGAGTCTGTCAGTGCCTGCAGTCAACCGCTGAGGCCTCCCAACAAGCCCTCTAATCCTCCTTCCAATCCTCACCAATTCCCGTCACATCCCTCCAAACCTTATTCTGCTGTACCCCCCCCCCCCCTCCTGTTGGCTACACCCGACCTGACCCCAAAAGGTCGCATTACCTCCTCTTTCTGAGACTCTCGAGGACGTATTCTTCGCCCTCATGTCCTGCGATGCAATCCAACTCCCCCCACAAGGGAGAACACCAATCCGAGGGTGGACACCTCTAAATATTGTCCATACCATAGGGCCCATGGTCATTTCATCAACAATTTCTTACCTTTCGTGACTGGGTCTATGACATGAATGACCAAGGTAGAATCAACTGGGATGACGTCAAGGTGGCCATAGCAAAGTCTAGGTACACCAAAAAAGACCTTGGCATTTTCAGTAACCCTCTCCCCAACCACCAAAGCAACAATCCCTCCTCCTATAAAACCCATGAGAGTGTGCATACCATGATACACCTAGGACCCCAGGTTGTGAGGAGAGAGCAACAGTGGGGGGTAGAAGGTTTCGAGGAGTGGTACCCATGTCCCACTGCAGAGTCTCAGGAGCCCTCCACGTCAATAGATGCCATTTTAGAGGAGAGACCTTTAGTGCTCATCCGACCTCCTCAGGATGCCTACCCTACTATCTTCACCCCCCCTACCTGTGAGCCATCTGTCAGACCCCTCCAGCTTATCCTCCCTAAGTCCCAGGAGGCCGTTCATGTCACCCTCAGGAATCGAATTGTTCCTCCACCTCCGCGGCCATCCCAAGATGAGGAGGATAATGGGCCTCCACCCCCGGCCGGCACCGAATATGATATTCTCCAACATCTTGATAAGACGCCCGCGAGGGTGTCCATTTTAGAATTGATTCGGAGGTCGCCATCACATCAATCCACTCTCCTCCAGTTTCTCCAAAAGTCATGGTCAATGATGACCTCCCTCCTAGTGGGGTCACCAACGCCATTCTATCCCTCACCCAAGGACCCTCGATATCTTTTTCGACAAGGATCTTGCCACCCCCGAGTGTCGTTCACTTCCTCTCTGTCTCACCATCAACCTCAATGGGGTTTCGGTGGACTCCACTCTTATCGACACCGGGGCATCTATTAATGTCTGTCCGATCAAGACCCTTAAGCAGTTGGTTTAGGGGAAGAAAATCTGGAGAAGAGTTGCTCCACCATCGCTGCCTACGACAACTCCAAAAGGTTGCAAAAGGCAAAATTGCTCTCAAGCTGGAAGTCGGACCCGTTACCATGTCCACTGAATTCCTAGTTCTTGACGTCGATCCGGCCTACAAGGCCATCCTCGGTCGTCCTTGGCTAGAGAAAACTTTAGGGGTCCTTCCACCACCCACCAATGTTTCAAATTCCCCTTCAATGGACGGGTCATTAAAATCAAGAGCATTACAATCCTGGAGACCCTTAATGCGGTCACCACAGAGCATATGCTGCATCTTTTCATTCCAAATAAGGGGAAGAAACCAGTCATTTCAATCTTTGACTTCCCCTCACCCTGTGAGCTCAGCCAACCTCCCCAGCCTGCTGAAGAACCCCATGTCCCAGCCCCCCGGGAAAAGGTTGGGAAGTCATGGCCAATATCGGCTATGCTCATGGCCGCGGGTTAGGCGCGGACGAACAAGGAAGGTCCAGAGTGTCCAGGCTATTAGAAGGTTGTTAGCCAAGGCCGTCTAGGTTTCCGCCCAGACCCTATCCATCCGAACCCGTTTATACCCTATCAACCTCTTACCTGGACTTTAAAGGAGCATTTTGTCCAGGGGCCAACCCAGTTGGGGACCAGGGAGCCCTTAATAGATGAAATACCTTGCTCTGAGAGCGAGGATGAAGAAGAAGAGGAGTGGTGGTAGAAATAGAGGACATTTCTGACGATTTTGGCCTCCTCTCTCTCTTTGGGTCTGATCTCCCCTCTCCCCCATCTTTACCACCATCATCTCCATCTCCCTCTACTTCTGTGTGCCCGCCACGCAATTCAGTTCCTCCATCCACCTCTAATCCCCTTCTTTCTCCTCCTATCCTCTCTCCATCCCTAACCTGGCCAGTCGAGGCCGCCTTGAGTCAGCAACTCACAGTTCTTGGCGTTGACTCCAAAAAAACAAAAACGCCAATTTTGAAAATTGGAAATCCGAGGTCTCCATTGAGCACCCTTCCTCTCTGGAACCTCTTCCGCTCGGCCAGGGGCCGACGCTTTCCGGACTAAGTTCCTCTTCCTCTGCCCCTCTAGGGGCACTTCCCCTGTACATAGTTTTGTACATAGTGGTCTTGTAAATAGTGGTCTAGATTCTAGCTTAGAGTCGGGTCTAAGTTTAGGAGAGTCTAGTTCCTCTCAGCTATGTGTGCGCAAGGAGAAGGGTAGGCAAGTCCCTGCCCGTTTTGTCATGGCCTTGGCTGAGAGATGTGCTAAGTTAAGTCAAGTCCCAGAGTTTCTTGAGGATCCTGCTCTCGTCAGTCTGACTTTGAGAAGGTGACTCTGTAGATGACAGTTTAGGAGTTTATTGTTAGATTTTGATGAGGAGGGTGAGTTGGAGATCTTGGGTCAGGAGAAGAGGACCCAGTGAGCTCTTATGTGGATGGCACAAAGAGGTTCGACGAGCCAACCATGGCTGCAGACGAGCCCACTAAAGAGGTCTACCTTGGCACTAAAGAATCTCCAAAGACAGTTTTGATTAGTGCCAACTTGAGTGTTGAAGAAAAGAAGCCTTGGTAGCCATTCTTAAATAATTCTCCGACGGATTTGCTTGGTCTTACGAGGACATGCCGGGACTCGACACCTCTTTGGTTGAGCACCGGTTGGTCCTAAAAGCTGACGCAAAGGCCGTCAAGCAAAAGTTGAGAAGGCTACATCCTAAGCTTGCACTCAAGATCAAAGAGGAGGTTGACAAGTTGCACAAAGCCAAATTTTAGGGTTGTGCTATATCCACAGTGGGTAGCTAATATCGTCCCTGTAATGAAGAAGGACGGTAAGGTTAGAATCTGTATAGATTTCCGTGACCTTATCGTGCTTGCCCAAAGGACGATTTCCCTCTCCCACACATAGATGTCCTAGTGGACAATACTGCCGCTTCGAAATGTTGTCATTTATGGATGGTTTCTCTAGGTACAACCAGATTTGCTTGGCGGAGGAAGACCAGGAGAAAACTTCATTTACAACGCCCTGGGGAACTTATTGTTATGTCGTCATGCCCTTCGGATTAAAGAATGCGGGAGCAACCTATCAAAGGGCCATGATGGCGATTTTTCATGACATGATGCATGTGCACATGGAGGTCTATGTAGATGATGTCTTGGTTAAGTCAAAAACTCGACATGGCCATGCTGAGGTCCTCCGGGCAGTTCTCCAAAGGTCTAGAGAACACAATCTTAAGATGAACCCCAAGAAGTGCGTTTTGGTGTCTCTTCGGGGAAATTGCTTGGATTCATAGTAAGTAAGCGGGAATTGAAATTGATCCTAACAAGGCCAAAACAATAATTGACATGCCTCCTCCTAGAAATATCAGAGAAGTCAGAGGGCTAATTGGCAGACTCCAGTTTATCCGGAGATTTATCTCCCAGCATTCAATCCGCTGTAAGCCCTTCTACGAGATGCTTAGAGGAGAGGCGAAGTTTGATTGGGACGATAAATGTCAGAAGGCCTTTGATGAATTAAAGAGCTATCTTTTTAATCCCCCTGTTCTCGCTCCTCCGGTCCCGGGTCGGCCTTTACTGCTCTATGTGTCAACCACTGAAGACTCAACTGGAGCGGTTTTGGCCCAATACGACGATGAGAAGAAGGAGAGGGCGGTGTACTATTTATCCAAGCTATTCAATGAGGCTGAAAAGAAGTACACCGCCATGGAAAGAACGTGCGCGGCTGTCGTCTGGGTTGCCCAGAAGTTAAAGCACGATTTCTTGGCTCATGAAGTGAAACTTCTGGCGCGTATGGACCCTATTCGGTACTTGCTTGAGAAGCCCATCCTGACTGAGCGGTTGATGAGGTGGCAAAGCTTCCTTAACCAATTTGATATCACCTATGTCAACCAAAAGTCAATCAAGGGGCTTGCCATAGCCGAGCATTTGGCCCACCACCCCTTACCTTTATACTCTCCCGTTGATGAAAGCTTTCCCGATGAAGAGTTAGGAGCCATTATCGATGGTGAACCTTCGTGGGTGCTTTACTTCGACGAGGCTCTCAATTCCAAAGGGTGTGGGATAGGGGCAGTTCTCCTCTCACCGGAAGGGGTAGTCATTCCGCACGCCTACCATTAACCTTCCGAGCCACGAACAATGTGGCTGAGTACGAGGCGCTCTTAGTTGGGCTGAAAATGGCTTTATTGCTCGGAGTCAAGTGTTAAGGATTATTGGAGATTCGTAGTTGATACTACAGCAATCTCTTAGCAAGTACCAGACCCGGGACCCCAAGCTGAAACCATACCAAGAGTTGGTAGGAAAAGTAGTCCGGCAATTTAGGAATCTCACTTTAGTTCACACTCCTAGGGCCCAAAATATCCTAGCAGATTCACTCGCCTCCCTCGCATCTTCCATTCCCATTCCTTTGGGAAAGTCGTCTGAAACCGTCTCTGTTCAGAGGTTAAGAGTCTCTTCCCATGTCGATCTGTGGTTCTCTCAGCTCGTGCGTCCTTCTCCATCCCTTCGGGTCCATGCGCTCTCGAAAGAGCCAGAAATTGACCTTGAAGATGGCCATCCTTGTATTTTGACATCGAAAACTTTCTCAAAGATGGATCCTTCCCTGATTATGCCACCTCTGCTGATAAACGGGCAATTCGTCGCGTCTCGGAGCGTTACAAGATCATAGGTGGCCTTCTGTACAAAAAGTCTCTCAGCGGGGTCTATCTCCGTTGCCTTGATGAATTCGAATCTCAAGATGTTGTTGAAGCCGCTCACTCTAGTGAATGTGGTGGCCATGTTAATGGTAGAGCAATTGCCCAGAAATTGCTAAGACACTATTATTGGCCCACCATGGAAGAAGACTGTCGCCATCTTGTCCGTCACTGTGCTAAATGCCAATTGGACGGTGACAAAATTCATGCTCCTTCTTCCTCTCTTCATCCCCTTATCGCTCCATGGCCTTTCGCCATGTGGGCATTTGACGTGGTCGGTCCTCTTGCGGACAGAACCGGAGAAATCCGTAAGAAGTCCTTCATTCTGACCGCCACAGAGTACTTCACGAAGTGGGCTGAAGCAGAAGCGTTCATAGAAGTCAAAGCTTCAACAGTCATCAAGTTCATCAAGCGCAACATCCTTGCAAGATTCGGCGTGCCTCGGGACATCGTCACCGACAACAGACCACAATTCACTTCACAGGAGCTTCGCGACATGTGTGGTAAATATGGCATTAACTTGCATCATTCATCACCATATTATCCACAAGGTAACGGACAAGCGGAAGCTACTAATAAGACCCTCATTAAAATCATAAATAAAACATGCAAATCTCACAACAATGCTGACTGGCCAGATCGCTTGGTTGAAGCTCTTTGGGCTTATCGTACCTCGGTCCGAACTCCCACGGGACAAACTCCCTATGCCTTGATGTACGGATCAGATGCGATACTCCCATACGAGATCTTCCTCCCTTCACTTAGAGTTCAATTGGATTCCGAACTTGACCCCGGTCAACGTCGGGAGGCTTTACTAGCACAACTTGAACTCTTGGATGAAAGGCGGATGATAGCGGCCGACCACGCTCAAGTCTATCGTCAGAGAATTGCACATTTTTACGCCAAGAGAGTTCTTGAGAGAAAATTCGAAGTAGGTGAATTGGTCCTAAAGCGCAAAATCATAAAGGCACCAGGTGTCACGTCACCACATTTAATATGCTCATAAATGTCGGAACGCGAACGAACGAGTATTCAAGAGTAAAATTATACTAATTGAATAGGACATTTACTCAGAAGCTTTAGTAAATAATAGTTATTATTTGCCATTCAATAGGTGTTACATGATTCCTGATTTACAATCTCAAAAATAAAATGTCGCCATGGTTGTTCTCTCCACACACAAATCCAAAGTTTTCGCCTTCTAGAATTGTAGGTACCTGAAATAGTAGGATTGGGTGAGCTAACTAGCCCAGTAGGATTCAACTTCTCTAAAAGGATTCAAACGTAAATATATATATCCAAGGTAGAATGAGCAAAGATCATTAACATGGTGTGTTCCAAGAACGAAAACACGAGATCAGTCAATAACATGTGTTGAATAAGTGCAATGTTGGAATTAGAATCAATAGTTCAGGATGATACTTGAGTTCATAATCAAATACAAAATCACACACACAGCATGACATGATAACTAATCAAGTACAAATTGATGTAATGTCAAATATCTTGATGTCCTCAATGCCCCCGCATGGCCACTGACAAATTTGCCCCCGTACGGCCACTGACAATCAGACATATTTTCACGCTCACAAGTATGATATGATGACTAATCAAATACGAACTGATGTATGCCAACATCCACGATGTCCTCATCGCCCCCGCACGGCCAATGACGAATTCGGGCGCTCCCCCAGGACTGAACCAGCCCTTTATTTGCCAGGCATATTTCTCGAATGAGTTTCAAAGACTCACAACTTGTCATCATCACACACTTATCATTTTAATGAGTCAAGGACACACAAGGGTTCATTCAAAGTTTACACACAAGAGTGAAGAAACTATGCTTTCTTATTGATTTCAGAGATTGGTAGCCTTCGAGGTCAATGTTGTTCGAAACTTTGGAGAAATAATCATGGTACAAAGAAGGGTACATGACTGGTTTTAGTAATTTTCTAGGTAGTAAAAACCATAAGATTTAGGTGGACTATTATTTGGTACAATTGGGTAGGATTTGCATCAAGAAATGGAGTAAAACAATGGCTGAAAACATGCACTGTTGCCACCTGTCGACAGGCCAAAGGTTGTTGTCGACAGGGCTGGCTATCCAGTGGACAGAGCTTCAGTTCTGTGTGTTCCTGTCAACAGCAAGCAAGGGTGCTGTCGACAGCAACACACAGGTGAAGAAAACAGACTTCTGTTTGTGGGTTCCTGTCGACAGTAATGGGTTCGTCTGTCGACAGAACTTGATCAAACTTTCTGAAATGCTTCTAAACTAGCTATAAATGGTACTAACAACCTCTTCTATCATTCCTAACATAATTAGGACTTAATTAAAACATAATCTTAACCTCACTCATGAAAATATCAAAGCATAAGAATAGAAGATATACACATGGAATGTGGTCATATAGCTGATTTTTTTCAAGAAGACACATTGAAAGGGAGTTCAAGGAAATTGAAATGGGAAGACAACTCTTAAACTTTCTTTTCTTTTTCACTTAAACTTGTCAAGTTTACCCACTTAAGATCTCCATGATCTCTCAAGAAATCAGTTTCACGACAAGAAGATCCATCATGGATCGGTCTATACGCAAGAATATCGATAACACTCCAGAGTTATGAATCAAGTTAAGAAAGAAGAAATTATCTATAAACTCTCATGGATGACCATTAACTTAAACATGACAATTAACTAAAACATGATGGAAAATGTAGTCCTGTGAAGAACATACTTTCAGAATTATAGGATGAGACTACAGGATGACATACAAGGTGGGATCCCCTTCAAGCTAGTAATCCACTAGTGAAGAGAAGGATAGAAGGAATTGAATCCTACAGGCACAACTAAAATGCTTATAAGGGATAAATACATTGTTTCAAAAGAGAATCCACAAGTGTAAGGCAAGTAAGGGTGATCATGACTTCTTTAACATGAGTGGAAATCAAAGACTTAGAACAGAGAAGAGATAGGGAGAGGGTTCTACAACCACACACATGCACACAAGCTTCTAGAGGTACTTACGGATCTCAAACAAGAATTGAGAGCTTGTACACTTAGCAATAAGTTCTATTGCTAGATCAAGGGTAAGAGTAAGAGGAAGGAAATAATTGAATCCTACCAAACTTGCAAAAGATGAGGCCTTCCTTCGAAGGGTTCACAACCAACAGTAAGAAGATAGCACTGGGGTGCAATTTCTGCAGTCCACGAACGGCTACAACCTGTAGCTCCTCAGGCACGACAGTGGAGGCTGCAGCTTCAGCTACTCCAGCTATAGAGCCTTGGATACACAGCAGCAGCACAATAGGAGGGAGGAGAAGTGTTCGGAAAGGGTTATGAAGCATAGCAGGGTATCTTTATACCCCAAGGCCTTTGCATGCACAACGGCACGTCGCCCCTTGATGTGTCACTTGTAGAAACCATTTGGTTTCCATGAGCAACACGTTTCCCATGCAAGCCCCAAGGCCTTACACATAAGGCATAAGCGTAGAAGCTTCTACCCATGTGTTGTGGCCAGCCCAGCATCTTCCACGTAACCAAACAAAATTCCCAGAAAATTCATCACCGTAATTGACCAATAATTCGGCTGGTCCATTAAGCTTGCATAAACACATTCAAATGGTATCCATTTGTCCTAAAATTTCAACCATAGACTAATTTTATAGTTTTATAAATTATGATGATTTTAGTTTAATTTTTAGAATTTATTTTTCACTAGGTGAAAAATCACCCAAAAAATAGTCGCGTCGACTGTTCCTTGAAATCCGTACGTCGAAAAATTCAGATAATTACATATTTGATTTCTCCACATTTTCTAGAAATTATGATGTTCTCAGATTTTTATTTCGTTGTCGTTTTTTGGTGTCGCCCTGTGGGAGCGCGCACTTCGATGTACGACACTGGGGTAACGTTCATTACCTCTAATTAATCTATCTTCTAATTATCACAATTTAATAACAATCCTAAGGTATTTTAACCGAATTATTCCTATTTTCTTAATTCTTTGAATTTCTGGGGCGTTACAACTCTCTCCCACTAAAAAGAGTTTGGTCCTCCAAACTTCTTGACTTAGTTTGGATGGATCACAAAGATGTAAGTTTTTAGTTTTTGAACTTTATCTATTTCAGATTAGTTGCACAATCTTATTATGATTACCATGTCATATAATGTATACACTTTTTATATAACTTGTTATCATGACATCATTAGTTGATGGAAATCTAAACATTAGTTAGCATTTTTAAATCCTATGAAACCATGTGGTGAACAGGGGTTCCATTAGTATATGCTACTACATTTCTTATTTCTGGTTGTAGTATATTACTCCTAAGATTTCTTTTATTAAGGAATAACTATAACCCTCGTAGATTATATGAGTACATATTCCCTTGAAAAGGGTAATAAGGTATGACGAGGTTAATGAGTGTGAAGCATATGAAGATAGACAACAATGATCTTATTTATTGCATAATATTTCTATTACAAAACTCCATATTCACCTTACAGATTACATTGATTGACAAAACTTACCAAGTTATCACACTATAACAACTAAACTCAAGTACTTCCTACTATACTCGGATTCTACTCCAAAATTACTTCTAATAGCTTCAGTCACTTTCTTTATGGCTTCAAGTTTTTCAGAACTCTTGTCTTTACTCTGAGAGAGTACATGACATTCTGAGATCCGATGCTCTAGACTTCCGCACTTTAAACACGCTCCCTGTCTCCACCAACAATTCTTTTTGACATGGCCTGATTTATGACAACACGCACAAGCTTCCTTCGCTTGCTTTTTGGCCGTCTTACTCCTTTTGTTCTCTTTGTTCCGCTTCATCTTCTGTTTGCCAGCTATTTTTCTATTACTGGGGAAAACTGTCTTCTTCTGTATAGACACTGTAATACTACTGTTTCTTGAGAGTTTGGATTACGAATGCTCTTATGCAGTTTCATTTTTCCTTGATTATCAACGGGAACTATCCGCTCTAAGGATTGAGCAAGGTTGTCCATTGCATGTTGAACCCCTTTCCATTGTGTTTCTTCTCCCATTACGCTGGCTGAGTAAACAAATTTAAGTTTAGTTAGTCAATCATGTGATTTAAAACTCAGCTTTTCTGATTCATACAATTATTACAGTATGTATCTAATTATTTGACACATTAATCGCCATGATAAAATGGTGCCTTCTTCTTGTAGGTTCTTGAGATATGACATATGATTTATGTTGTGTTCATGATTTTAATATATCCAACTAAATGGAATAAATATTTAACACAAGTCTTTTATAACATATGAAAATTCATAAAGTCAAAAGGTCTATTAAGTGTGTTGACCCTTATTACTCTTAGGTTGACACTACATAGATCAGGTTAACACTAGTTAAGTTTCTAGTTAATACTTAGAGAAAGATACAGCTTGAGGTTAACTCCAAGTGGAGGTTAGGTTGACTCTACTCATATGTGAGGTTGACACTGTGAAATTACAAGATCAACTCTATGTGATGGATAGTTAATCAAAATGGCAATCACCTGATTGAGGTCAATTCTAGAAAATATAGAGTTGATTCATTCGAAACTTCCTACTGACCAAGTCATTTGTGGTGTATGTTAACATGCCATGCTATTAATTAATTGAAGCAAAATATAAGATTAACTCAACTTGAAAACATTGGATCCTTGGGATAGAGTTAGAAAGAAATTTTGATGAGTTCAAGTCTATAGAGGATATAAATTAAAGGTGAACAGGTTTGACTTTTCCTTCAGTAGGAGAGGGCTCCCTTGGAGAAGTCATATGTGTGTTAACCATTTTTCACCGGACCTTGGATTCTTAGCATTCTAGTAGGTTTATTCGAATATGAAATTTTTAGGTAGGTCAAATTGTGAGAAATTAGAAAGACGCTATTTTGATAGATCGCCAAAATCGCATTTTTCTTCTTCGGTGGGAGAGTTGACTTTTTATTGGTAAGAGATATGATTTTCTGATATTTTATTGGATTCAAATGGGGGGTACTTCCTTATTTACATGTAATATCTTAAGTAAATTAACATTTACTTAAATGATATGGAATGTAAATAAGGTTGAGTTCAGTCTTACAAGGGTACTACTGACTGAACCTGCTGACACACCTAACTGAAGAAGGATCAGTTCAACACAATTGGTGTCTGTCGACAGCTAGGAAATGGCTGTCGACAGATAACAACAGACAGAGCAAGGTTTTTCTGTTTCTGAGGGTATCTGTCGACAGCTAGGGAAGGGCTGTCGACAAGTAAGTGCCGTCACTCAATAGGTGAAGTCCAAGCTTCCAAGAATGTGGTAGAACTACCACAGAAAATTCTACCAGTGTTCCTATGAATCTTTACACGATTGACAACATTAAAATGGTCTTAATTCCAGTTCTAACACCATATTTCATGAGGGAGACAAGTAGGACAATAGGGATATACTATGGCATGGAAATCTAAAAACAAAATGATAACTAGAAGTGCAACACTTCCTAACAACCTTTTCTTGCTTCTAATGGAATAAGTTTCATAGTATGCTTGAGTCATAACAAAACTCTAGCTAAAGCATGATCACAATGGATAGGAAAACAAACCTAATAATGCTTTCAGAATCAAGGACAAATGTAAACATGGGTTATACAGAGAAGGAACTACAAGCATGAAGTTTTGGAGTGGAGAAGAATCGTAGGGAAAAACCTACCTCTAAATTTTCATTTCATACTCAATATAAAGTATATTCAACTATACTTATCTAGCTTAACCTTAGGCTTTCTACCCATCCTCATAGGTTATCCCTAGATTTATCGAACTAATGCTCTGATACCATTATGTCACGTCACGACATTTAATATGCTCATAAATGCCGGAACGTGAACGAACGAGAATTTAAGAGTAAAATTACACTAATTGAACAGGACATTTACTCAGAAGCTTCAATAAATAATAGTTATTATTTGCCATTCAATAGGTGTTACATGATTCCTGATTTACAATCTCAAAAATAAATGTCGCCACGGTTGTTCTCTCCACACACAAATCCCAAAGTTTTCGCCTTCTAGAATTGTAGGTACCTGAAATAGTAGGACTGGTGAGCTAACTAGCCAGTAGGATTCAACTTCTCTAAAAGGATTCAAACGTAAATATATATTATATATATATATATATATATATATATCCAAGGTAGAATGAGCAAAGATCATTAACATGGTGTGTTCCAAGAACGAAAACACGAGATCAGTCAATAACATGTGTTGAACAAGTGCAATGTTGGAATTAGAATCAATAGTTCAGGATGATACTTGAGTTCATAATCAAATACAAAATCACACACACAAGCATGACATGATAACTAATCAAGTACGAATTGATGTAATGTCAAATATATCGATGTCCTCAATGCCCCCGCACGGCCACTGACAAATTTGCCCCCGTACGGCCACTGACAATCAGACATATTTTCACGCACACAAGTATGATATGATGCTAATCAAACACGAACTGATGTATGCCAACATCCACGATGTCCTCATCGCCCCCGCGCGGCCACTGATAAATTTGCCCCCGCACGGCCACTGACAATTCGGGCGCTCCCCCCAGGACTGAACCAGCCCTTTATTTGCCAGGCATATTTCTCGAATGAGTTTCAAAGACTCACAACTTGTCATCATCACACACTTATCATTATAATGAGTCAAGGACACACAAGGGTTCATTCAAAGTTTACACACAAGAGTGAAGAAACTATGCTTTCTTATTGATTTCAGAGATTGGTAGCCTTTCGAGGTCAATGTTGTTCGAAACTTTGGAGAAATAATTCATGGTACAAAGAAGGGTACATGACTGTTTTAGTAAGTTTTAGGTAGTAAAAACCATAAGATTTAGGTGGACTATTAGTTGGTACAATTGGGTAGGATTTGCATCAAGAAATGGAGTAAAACAATGGCTGAAAACATGCACTGTTGCCACCTGTCAACAGGCCAAAGGTTGTTGTCGACAGGGCTGGCTATCCAGTGAACAGAGCTTCAGTTCTGTGTGTTCCTGTCGACAGCAAGCAAGGGTGTTGTCGACAGCAACACACAGGTGAAGAAAACAGACTTCTGTCTGTGGGTTCGTGTCGACAGTAATGGGTTCGTCTGTCGACAGAACTTGATCAAACTTTCTGAATGCTTCTAAACCAGCTATAAATGGTACTAACAACCTTTTCTATCATTCCTAACATGATTAGGACTTAATTAAAACATAATCTTAACCTCACTCATGAAAATATCAAAGCATAAGAATAGAAGATATACACATGGAATGTGGTCATATAGCTGATTTTTTTTCAAGAAGACACATTGAAAGGGAGTTCAAGGAAATTGAAATGGGAAGTCAACTCTTAAACTTTCTTTTCTTTTTCACTTAAACTTGTCAAGTTTACACTTACCCCTTAGATCTCCATGATCTCCCAAGAAATCAGTTTCACGACAAGAAAGATCCATCATGGATCGGTCTATACGCAAGAATATCGATAAACTCCAGAGTTATGAATCAAGTTAAGAAAGAAGAAATTATCTATAAACTCTCATGGATGACCATTAACTTAAACATGACAATTAACTAAAACATGATGAAAAATGTAGTCCTGTGAAGAACATACTTTCAGAATTATAGGATGAGAACTACAGTATGACATACAAGGTGAGATCCCCTTCAAGCTAGTAATCCACTAGTGAAGAGAAGGATAGAAGGAATTGAATCCTACAGGCACAACTAAAACATGCTTATAAGGATAAATACATTGTTTCAAAGAGAATCCACAAGTGTAAGGCAAGTAAGGGTGATCATGACTTCTTTAATATGAGTGGAAATCAAAGACTTAGAACAGAGAAGAGATAGGGAGAGGGTTCTACAACCACATATGATGCACACAAGCTTCTAGAGGTACTTACGGATCTCAAACAAGAATTGAGAGCTTGCACACTTAGCAATAAGTTATATTGCTAGATCAAGGGTAAGAGTAAGAGAGGAAGGAAATAATTGAATCCTACCAAACTTGCAGAAGATGAGGCCTTCCCATCGAAGGGTTCACAGCCACAGTAAGAAGATAGCACTGGGTTGCAATTTCTGCAGTCCACGAACGGCTACAACATGTAGCTCCTCAGGCACGACCAGTGGAGGCTGCAACTTCAGCTACTCCCCGCTATAGAGCCTTGGATACACAGCAGCAGCACAATAGGAGGGAGGAGAAGTGTTCGGAAAGATGGTATGAAGCATAGCAGGGTATCTTTATACCCCAAGGCCTTTGCATGCACAACGGCACGTCGCCCCTTGATGTGTCCACTTGTAGAAACCATTTGGTTTCCATGAGCAACACGTTTCCCATGCAAGCCCCAAGGCCTTACACATAGGCATAAGCGTAGAAGCTTCTACCCATGTGTTGTGGCCAGCCCGCATCTTCCACGTAACCAAACAAAATTCCCAGAAAATTCATCACCGTAGTTGACCAATAATTCTGCTGGTCCATTAAGCTTGGCATAAACAAATTCAAATGGTATCCATTTATCCTAAAATTTCAACCATATACTAATTTAATAGTTTTATAAATTGATGATTTTAGTTTAATTTTTAGAATTTATTTTTCACTAGGTGAAAAATCACCCAAAAAATAGTCGCGTCGACTGTACCTTGAAATCCGTACGTCGAAAATTTTGGATAATTACATATTTGATTTCTCCACATTTTTATGGAAATTATGATGTTCTCTCGGATTTTTATTTCGTTGTCGTTTTTTCGTTGTCGTCCTGTGGGAGCGCGCACTTCGATGTACGACACTGGGGTAACGTTCATTACCCCTAATTAAATCTATCTTCTAATTATCACAATTTAATAACAACCCTAAGGTATTTTAACCGAATTATTTCTATTTTCTTAATTCTTTGAATTTCTGGGGCGTTACACCAGGTCCCAGGAGCAAATTGCAAGGAAATTGGGAGGGTCCGTTTGTTGTCAAAGAAGCATACTCGGGGAACGCTTATAGGTTAGTGGATGCCGAGGGAGTTGAGCTAATGCACCCTTGGAATGCAATCTACCTCAAGAAATTCTACCCTTAGTCAGTCCGTCAAGTCGGTCATTCATCACTTGTTAAGGTGTGGGTCTACTTTTCCTACTTTTCCAATTGGTCATTAGTAAGGAAGGGTTTATTCACACACCTCACGATGTTAAGATATTGCCCTCCGGCTGAAAATCACAAGTACACTCGTTCGTTCTCATCCAGTCATTGTGTTTCCCCTATTCTTTTCCCACTCGGTCGTGTCTAGAAACGGACCAAACTACGAGTAGGGGACCACCCACTCTCATCTAAAGGACAAGTCACCATGAACAGGGGCAACTAATAAAAGCAAGGGGCAAGATGTCAAATCAAGCCTTAAAGGGGGAAAAGAAAAGCCAAAAGATCAAAAAATGGTAGCAAAAAGTACGTACCCGGAAAAATGCTGACCAACTCAAGGAGGTAGCAAAAGTATGTGCCTCCACCCCAGAAATCAGAAATAAAATAAAATGAAAAAAATCCCCTGAAAACAATGGTTGACCAAGTCTGTTTAATATGAGATGTCGGTTCGGAAACAAAAAGTAGTTTGAACTAAAGCCCTACATGACTTTCTATACATTCTTCCCATTTCTCCCTCTAGGGGCAATTTGATTATATAAGATCCTCCGTAATGGAAAATATCAAGAAGGCTAGGGGCAGTTTCTAACATCAAAGAATTCATGAATGTCCCTCCTTACTCTTGGCCTCTGTGGTTAAGTAGACCGTGTAGACCCTATACCACAACATGTGATGAATATGTGTCTTAGAGTCCAAAAAATCCAAAAAAAAAAAATACAAAAATACAAAAACAACAAAAAGAGTCTCTTGATGTATATATTTCACGTTGTACATATTTTCTCCCATATTTTCTCCCTTATTTTCAAAAGCCAAAAAAATTAGAAAAATTCAAAAATCCAAAAAAAATTAGTAGTAACATGTATATATACTAACATTCTCCTTATTTCTTATCAAAAACAAAACAACAAAAAAATTAAGAAAACAACAAAACAAAAAAATGCATGTGCATATTTCCCTTTCAATTATTTTTATTATGTTCTTATCTTTGATTAGACATTAGCCCCTTGACCAGATCTCAAGAAAGGTACATCGTAGGCAAGGGGCTAAAGACAGATCTACACTAACCTGTTTTCTTTAAGTGTTGTGGATTGCAGGAAACAGAAACCAAACCACTCAAGCACACAGAATGATGAAAATTCCAAAATTCCACTATGATGATCAGGTCCATGTACATATCATGACAGGGCATACCGCTGGAAGTACAACCGGAGCCCCGCTCCTCACTCCTCTCTCCGCTCCCCCTCACTAGCCTCTGCCTACGTAATTGAGCTGCTCACCTCCTCCTCCTCCCTCTCTCGAGACGCCGGGTCGGAGCGGAGGCCTCGACGCCGTCGACGCCTCAGGCCGCTGCAACCCCCTCGTACCACGGAGGGGTCCCCCAAGGACAACGATGTCGTCGAGGGAGGCGAACGCTGATCCGTCCTCGCGGGCGTCGCCTGCTGGGCCTGCCGCTGCTGCTCCTGGCGCTTCTTAGCACCGGTCCTTCAGTATCTCGTAATCCGCGGCGATCTGCGCCCAAGCTGTCTCAGCCTCTCTCTCTCTCTCCCTGGCCTCGAGAAGGCGACCCCTCATGGCAGCCCGGTCATCCCTCAGCTCCTCCATGGCAGCCGCCATGGTCCGCCGTTGCACATCAAATACAGGGGTGTTAGTTATGTACACTTGTCAGAAAAGAGGAAATTCGGTGCCTTACCTCCGCCTCCATCTCCAACCGCAGAGTCTCCATCTGCGCCTGGAGAGTCGCCACTCTGTCCCCCTCCCGCTGCACATAAAGGGGCAAGTCATGTCAAGTCAAATCAAATCAAATTGTGCAGAAAGGGTGTGGCAGTCTCTTACCTCAGCCTCCAACTCCCGGACCCTCGCCTCCGCCCGGTCCAAGGCCTTCTGTAGGTGGACCGCCAGGTCCCCTCTGCCGGCTGTGCGGACGAGCTCGCCCCCGCGTCGCGACTCGCCCGCACTCTCGCTAGCTCTCCCTTCTGCATTCACATATCTCGGTCAGCAATCAAATCAAATCAATGTCAAATCAATTTCAAGATAGGTCGAGATGTTACTTACCAGTGTCCTGACCTTGGTGCGGAGCCTCGTCAACTCCACCTCCTGCTCGACCAATCGCCCCTCCAAAAGGCGTACGGCCTGTGACTCCGGCATCTGCCATTCACACTTCAAGGTTAGAATCAAATAAGGCAATCCACCAACTAAGGCTTAAGGTTAGAAGTTTACTTACCACTCGCCGGTCAAGCCGGAGTCGTCTGGCGTACCGTGCCCGGTAGTCCTCCATGTATGTCGAGCTATCGAGGAGAGCTCTGCCGCACCACCTACTCACCGCCCTCACGCCAGTAAGCGACGGTGCTGCCATGATCCGCTCCCCAGTCGCGGTCCTCAACAAAGACCGCCGGTGCGAGTGTCCCTCTCTCCCGAGGAAGGCACCTCGATGGCCGGCTGGTGCCATCCCAAGGTCCGCACCACCAGCTCCAGATACAGCACCTCACACGTCCCGATGCACAGCAAGAGGAGGTGGCGGTCGAAGAGGGGTCGGCCGTCGTCACCGTCGGGTGCGAGGCATCCACCTCCCCCACATAGGGGGTCCAAACCACCTTAGAAAAGAAAAGAACACTGGTTAGTCATACCATTCAAAAGCAGCAATTGGAAGAGTAGAATGCAAGAGTTAGTGGAAAATTCATACCTGCTCGTGGGGGTAGTGGTCTAGTGCAAGACGCACGCCTCCGCACGTCGATCTGCTACTCTCGGGTCATGAGTCACCTCCCACCTCGCCAATAAGGGCACCAAGGCCTGGCTCCCTCTCTCAGTGACCCACGCCCCATGGGAAAGCGGGTGTACCCCGAAATCTGCAATGCAACCAAAAGAATGTCAGTCAGCAATTTAATCAATTTGAAATTCAGTGATGAGCATTAAGAGTAAAGTTGCGTACCTGAAGAAAGGGGGTGAAGCCTCCGGTGCTCTGAGAACGCCGCGAACTGCTGGGGAGGAGTGAGAAGAGGTGTCCCAACATTGGCGGCACCCCATGCGTACCGCCCTGCCTGCTCCAAGTCCCGCAGCAGCAAGATGAACTTGCAATTCATCAGCGAGGACTGTGTTTTCAAAGAGAAGCGCCCGAAGAGGTAGGTGACGAAGATCCGGATGCAGCGCTCATCGCTCGGGTCTCCCAGGTCCAGTGCCCCCCGCACTCTGCTGTAGAACTCCTCCAGTGTCTCTAGGGTCCTCTCCTCCCCCTCTCAACCCCACTGCCTCCGAAAGTGATCCGAGCAGGATGCTCCGGATCGGCCTCCTCCTCCCCGCGACGAACTCTGCCTAGCAACTCTACGATGTCATCGTAGTAGTCCTTCCTCTCCAACCCTACTACCGGTTCTCCTGAACCAGTAACCCCGTCAGATACACCACATCCTCCAATGTGGGTATCATGTGACCCAAAGGCATGATGAATGCCTTGCAGTCCTCCTCCCATCTCTCCTCAACGCCTCTAAGTAAGGGACATCTAAATGAAAGGGGCGTACCGTCAGCAAATGCCCGAACCCCATCCGGGCAATCCTCATCTGCTGGGCCTCTGGCAATGCCCGGAACCACGCCCAGCACAGGTCCCAGGTGACCCTGCTCCTCATGCGGCCTTTACCCTGCAGAAAACACAGAAAGTTGGCGTCAGCATCGATTGCCGTTAAACATAAGTTGGCGGCAAAGGGGGTGGCCGTTTACTCAGAATCAGCGTCCAGGGTTAGGTCGTCAAGTTCCTAAGTCGACATCCACCCCTTTGTCGTCAGGTTCACATTAACGGCAAATGGGTGGCCGTTGACAGGAGATCGACGTCCACAGATGTGGACGTCAAGTTCCGTCTCAACCGATGGCACCTCCCCTGTTTTCCCTCCTTTTCACACAAATTACAAACACACATCCACAGAATTTGGAGGGTTCTAGGGGCCTACCTTGGGCCGTCGAGGTGCCTCCGCCTCCGCCTCCTCTCATCTCCTCCTTCGTCATCATCCAGCGGTCTCCTCCCCTCCGGTCCGGGCGTCAATCGCCGCCGCCGCCTCTTCCTCCTCCGCCGTGTCCATCGCCGCAGCAACCTCCTCTTCCTCTTCCTCCTCCGGTGGCGGCGACTCCGGAGAACAGTCCGCTTCCCTCTTGTCCTCAAAGAGGGGTCAAAGGGTGTAATCTTTTGGTTTGTGAAGAATAGCTATCTTCATAGCACCTTAATCAATTAGACAATATTAAACCATGATAGGGAAACTTCACATCTATTAACACAACTAGCAATTTTCCCCGAGGAGAGGGAGAAGCTCTGCGATTTTGAGTTTGGGTTCTGGGCCGCCGGCCAGGGGCCGGTGGTTTTCTCCCTCATGGCTGCTCCGGCTATGGGTGGGGATTCGTCTGACGAAGTGGCGACTGGAGTGGCCTCCACAGTCTGGCGGTCTTATGCGCAAATAATAGCAGAAACCAACCCCTCCTTCTGTTCCTATAGGCATTAAGCCACCAGCTTTTACTGACGCCGGTGAGCCGACAGTTTTCTTCACAAGGGAAGAGGTAGGTAAATCAATCTTACTCTCA
>JACBKR010004466.1:0-23920 GCA_014218235.1 Colocasia esculenta | reverse complement strand
ATATATTTATTTGATGTGATTCTAGTTGGAACTAATAAAGAAAGTCGTGGAGAACACCTTTCATGAGAAAGTCTCGAAGAGATATACCCTCATTTGAGATGTGAAAAGTACATGATAATCATGTATATGTAAATCATGATATGAGAGAGAATGTGAAGAATAATCTACTATAACTTTGGATATAGACCACCAATTATGATGATTCTACTTTGAAGACGAAGCTGAAAGAGAATAGAACAACTTTGATGAAGACCTCCTGAGCATATCAACCTTTTTTTAGGCTGTAGAAGGCGTGATATCTCTGATAGTTCTGGAGAATATGAGAGAGAAAGGGGAGAGAGAAAAGATGTATGTATGAGAAGAGATGAAAAGTCTATCTTGAGTTTGGATGGAGAGTCTTCTGTTGAAGTTTGCTCATTTTAAATATTAACAAAGTCACAAAATTAAAAAATAAATCAAACAAGTCATTTTTCTACCATACCTCAGCGGTACGGTATGGTACGATACGTACTTCCTACGGAGAATGCGACAAGATCGATCCGGACGGTACGACGATCTTACTTTCAAATTATAAGAAAAATTGACCTGACATAAAAAAGAAGAAAATAAAATGAATGTAACAATTTTACTCACATGGCAAGTGAGAAATATTGATTTGTAAATATATTTTAATTAGATATATTAGTATAAATATTTATTAAAATAAATTATTTTAAAAATTCCAAATAAAAATTTAAACATCTTCTTCACTTCTGTTAGGGCAGAGGGGGTTTTGAGGATATTTTGTATCAATAAAAAGAGTATATGTACAATAATAGATCTGAAAAAAGTTTCTCGCAATTAATGTTCTAACAAGATATATCTGCAAACGATCCATGAATACAGAGGGCTTCCGTTTCAGCCGATGATCTCTGCGCCTTGGATCGCAGCGGAACGGTCCAAGAGCAAAGCTTGCGAAATGGCGTGACTGCCCTCGCCGAGACACGCCCCCTCGCCCGCTTCTTCTATATATGAGCGAGGCGACGAGGGCGCCTCTCGCAGCTTCCTCATAAACCCTAGAAAATCTAGGGTTTTTCCCGCATCTGCGCGGCGCTCCCCTCCTCCATTTCCCCCTCGTCAGCCGCGCCGTCGCCCTTCCTCTTCCCACTTCTCCTTCGTGATCGAAGGAGCATATCTTATAGTGGTATTTCTTCGACAGAGGCTTCTTGTTTAGATTGTCGGCTCGAGCAAGCTCGTGAATTCTTCGTTTTGCTCCGGAGATGGGCAAGTCCAGCAAGAAGTCGAGCGTCGAGGTATTCATTTGGCTGGGCCGTCCTTTGAATCTATTTACGCCGAATAAAGCTTGCTCTTTGGTTCGTGTTTAGTTAGGGTTGTGTTGTTGCAGGTTGCCGCTGCCGCAGCCGTGGCTGCTCCGGCAAAATCTGGCAAGAAAGGTTCGTACATGCTGTGTTTGCATTCCCATGTTTGGTTTTGATGAGATAGGGTCTTTGCGCGTTGGGGTTTTTCGTTTCCGAGTGTATGTATGGTTTAATGGTGCGTGTGATTCATTTTGTTCAGGTAAGAGGAATGGGGAGGAGGTGGTGGAGAACCCGGTGAGTGCGAAGAAGCAGAAGAAGGAGGTGGTTGAGGAGGTGCCGAAACAGAAGGAAGCTGTGAAGAAGCAGAAGAAGGAGGTGGTTGTGGAGGTGCCAAAGCAGGAGGAGAAGAAGGCAAAGAAGGCTCAGCCTCCAGCAAAGAAGAAGCAGGAATCTAGTAGCTCTGAGGAAACCACCTTGTCATCTGATGAGGTGAGTGAAAGCTGCTCTTTGACTCTGTTCATTGCAGGCGATTTTTTTTATTGGGGGATCTCATTTTCCCAAGATGTTTTAAACTTCTGACAGGAGCCTGTTGCCAAGGGAGCAAAGAAGGTGCCACCTACTGTTTCTAAGAATGGATCCGTTGGTCTGGCAAGTAAGAAGAGGAAGATGGAAAGTAGTTCCTCTGAATCTGAAAGTGATTCCGATGAGGACGAAGTGAGTTGTCTGAATTGTCCTCATCATTTTCCGTTCTGGGGAATTTTATGGGCGTAATTGTTGACACAGTGTGGGTCACTGAGACTGTTATGAAGTTGCTCTCGCAATCTGATATATTATTCTGACCACAAATTTATTTTATTTTTTGACGAGAGTGATGAATTTTCTTGAAATTTGATTTAATTTCGTTAAGTTCGACCCAAATTATGGTGTTATCAAGACCTTCCAATTTTATCATCCAATCTTTCGATAAATTATGGATTATTGTCTTACAGGAACCTGCACCCAAGGCAGCTCTATCATCCAAGAAACTTCCAGCAACTGCTGCAAAGAATGGTGCAGCGGTGATTTCTAAGAAGAAGCAGGAGTCAAGTGACAGTTCAGATTCAGACAGCGGCTCAGATGAAGAACCTGTGAGTTCATTCCCTGTCTGTCTAGACGATGGAAATGTATTATATTCCTGTTTAGTTTTGCTGAAGGAACAAATAATGTTTCTCTATGAAAGGTTAAGAAGCCTGAAGTGAAGAAAATTGATTCTCTGAAAAAAACGGACATAAGTGATAGCTCTTCTGAGAGTTCTTCAGATGAGGAAGATGAGGTGACACGTTGACCTTAATTTCTACTATGATTTACGTAATGGAGCTGTCAACAGACCAAGTTTTTAAAAGCAATGCAGTCAAATAAATGTTCGTAATGCCTTCTTGACTATTGTAGGAACCTGCTGTGAAACTCACATCTAGTAAGAAGTCCGATGGATCTTCAGTGGCGGCAAAATTGAAGGAAGAATCAAATGACAGTTCATCCGAGAGTGAGTCTGATGATGAGGTAATAATCTTTCAATGGTTTTTACTGTTGTAGTTATATTTTGTGCCGTTGAGTTGTTCAAAATTGCTAACGTATTAATTCGCTTCTTTGTCATCCATGTCCCGTTTGTTTTTTGTGTGGAAAAAAACAATTTAATTATTGAATCAGTCCATATCTTTCCTACTGTCATTCTTTTCTCAATTAGCATCATCTTCACAACTCAGATCTGTTATGGATAATTATCTATATTGAGTGTACTTTGCATCTGAACTGGAATCAAAATGTTTTCAGGGAACAGTGGTCACTGCAAAGAAACTAGCGACAGTTTCTGTGCCTATCTCAACAAAGAAAGAAGAACCTAGTGAAAGTTCTGAAAGTGAAACATCTGAGAGCGATTCTGAAGATGAGGTACCTTATTGAATGATCTGATAGAATATTTGAATGTTTTAGGTCTTGTTGATGTGATGCCATTGTTCTGCAGAAAGCTTCTGGCCCTAAAAAGGCAGCTCCTACTGCAACAAAAGGAGCTGAAGTTAAGAAGAGGAGTCAAGTGATACCTCAGATAGTGACTCTGATGAGGATAATGTGAGCATGATTACCCTCTGAATGTCTGTCTTCATGCATATTTTTAGAGCATGCTTACCCTCTGGGAGTTTGAATCTGATATGCTTTTTCATGTGTCGTTAGTGACTAATTTGTCTCCGATACTATATTTTCTGCCAACTATTTTATGTGTTATATATTTGCTTGTACATTGTAAAAATCCATTTTGATTATATGCACTGTTTTCTTTGTTCCTGAATGTGGTTAGGTGCCTGCTGTGAAAAGGCCGGCAATCACAGGAAAGAAAGATATGCAACAAGTAGGTTACCCTCTTTGATTTCATTGCTGAACAGTCGTCATTTTTTTGCCAGTTGTTGCAGGCTTTTATGTATATTTATATTTATTTTAATCACAATCCAAGATTTGTTGCAAGGGGTGAATGTGTGTTATGCATTCTTTTCTTGGTCTTTACCTGAAATAGATTTGTGGTAAAAGAGCATGGATGCTTACTATTGATTACTAATGCTCATGGTTCGATTCGATTTGGTCGAATCGGATCGAATCAGGGGAAACCCGATTCGCCCCGATTCCCATCGAATCGGACCGATTCCCATGCGAATCGGTCCAAATTCGGGCAAATCGTGACAGATCAGGAAAAATCCGATTCGCCCCGATTCCCTGATGCGGCAAACCTTGCTAATGCTTAGCTAATGTTTAATACCTAATTACTTTGTTAAATGCTTTGTACTGGTTTCTAGAAATTGTGAGGTCTCTGGATGCTAACATTTTTAGTTCAGTATGTACTATTGTTTTTTATCAAGTTACACCTCTTAATTTCTTTTAATTGTCAAATCATTTTGTATCCACATTGTTAGCAGAAATTAGTGTCTTTGAAGGCAATGATAGCTGGCGTTAGTTGATGGATTAACATCCACAATGTGTCAATTAGTTATCATTTATAAAACAGTTAACTAGTAGACTGTAGGCGTAGTTCTTCTTGGTATCTGCATCAAAGTAATATTAATGTGCTCAACTGTGTTTTTGATATGAGAATATCTGCTCCCTTTTATTATCTTGGTCAGTTTTCATTTATAGTCTATAGACTGCTTCCTTGTAACTTACAGTGGCTTATTTATTATGCTTGATTTTTGCTTGTGTTCTGTACTTTGACACCATAGAAGAAGGCGGTAGGTGAGAGTGAGAGTGAGGAAAGCTCTGAGGAAAGCTCTGATGATGAGCCTGCTAAAGTGGAACCAAAAAAGCAGGTTAGACTTGTTTAAAACTCAGAGTTGCTTTCATGCGTGCATATCATTTTGCCATAAGATTTAAGGATGGTTCGATGGTCCTCCATTTCGGTTTTGATTTTGGTTACTAATTTTTTAACCTTTTCCATTGTGGTTTTGTGTTCCAGCCGGTCAAAGCTTCAGCACAAAGTAGCAGTTCTGAAGAAGATTCATCGGAGGAAGAAAGTGAGGATGAAAAGCCTGCCAAAACTCCAAAGAAGGTGAAATTGTGCCCCTGTGATTGTTTTAATCCATCAATAACCTTTTTGCCCTATGTTAGGTGCTTATAATAGTGACAAAGATCAGAATACCACATTACACTTATGTATATTCCAGCTTTTTTCATTGTTTTCACACTGCTGAAGAAAATTGATTGGCAATGCATTTCAAAAGGTGCAAGTCATAAAGCGCTTCAGTGGGCCTGTATGATCGGGTGATGTGTGAATCTGACTTGCTATGGTTTTTGGTTTCTTCCGGATGAAGTGCTTGCCTTTGTAAACCAGTTGGTTGGTATTCGGCAAAGACTTTTCAGTTTAGGCTCTGTTGCATGGGTGTTTTTTATGACAGATTTTGCTAGTATGGTCATTACTTTTTAGAACAGTCTCTAAAGGCTCATAAAAATATTAAGACGTTCTAATTCAAAGATTTTACTAGATCATGGGGGAATGTTGTTTTGGCTGGAAATCAGCCTTGCCTGTTTAAGCTAGCAGAGATATCATTTAATTGTTTTCAAGCCTTTTTTTTACATACATAGTATATGGTGCTATTACCTCATCTTTGAAGTTGTATTCTGATGATGTTCTCCTTCAGGTTGTCCCATCTCTTCTTTGAAGAAGCATCGTTGCCATTATCTTTAGGGTTTGGTTATATAAGCCATGATTCCTTTTTGTACATCTGACATAGATATGATATCCAATTTAGACTGGCATTGGCAGTAGCCTGACCCCAAACATTCTTTTCTCTTTTTTACATATTTCACTTGCTTCCCATGTGTATGGGCCTTCTTGTATTTATCCTTTACTGATTTTATGAGATAGGCAACTGTGCAGTTTATTGTCGGTACTCCTGGCTGCTGGCAGTCTTCCACATGTTTACATTGGCAGTCATAATTTTAGGCTACCGTTTATATGATTGTAAACTGCCTTTTAGTTTCATGATATTACTGAATGCTTCATTGCAGTGTGCAGAGCTATTCTTTAATTTTTGTTTTTTATAACACATGATCCTATTCAAGCAGCTGGGTCCTATGCAAGTAGCTAAGTTGATTTCGTTTTGCTTGCTAACATTGTAGGAAATACTATCAGTCACTCTTCTAGCACCCGCACCCAACATATGCTCTTTCTGCTCAATAAATGCCCCATACTTTTTGATAATATAGCCCACACATTTATGCCTAATGTGGTACCATCATTGTGCTAAGGAGAACAAACTTTGTGTCTTTTTCAGTATACACTGTTCTCTTATTGTCATCGTCTTTGACTTATTAGCTGACCAATATACTTCTTCTCATTGGGAGGGTGCACCTTCACCTTCCAAAATGCTAAAGAGGACTGAATAGAAGGGAGGGGGTTGAAGGTCAAGTTTAAAGGAGGGAAGAAAGTTGAGACTTCATAAAAAGAATAAGGTAGCAGCTGTGGCTGCAACAAAGGCGTTAAATCTGTTTTCACTATTCTGAAGTACTTCTTAACGATACCATATCATGTGAAATGTTTAAATAGCATTTGAAGGATGCCTTGAAAAATTTACATCTTGAGGATAGAGCATGCTTGAAAATTTACATTTTGGGACAGAGCATAAGTTCTTTATCTGTTGTCCTCACTTGTTATTTAGTTGAACATTCACCATTTTTTGTGGATGAGATGTAATCTTATGTAGGCTCATTGGCATCTGATTTGATTTTGAATTCAAGCAGGATAATGATGTAGAAATGAAGGATGCACAGTCAGTCAAATCTCAGCAGAAAGCGGTATATATCTTTTAACTTTATGTTGTCATCTGTGTTGATTGTTTGTCTTTTTGATAAAAACCTTGAGTATGTTATGCAGGTCAAGACTCCTGCTTCAAAGGCCGAGGCTCCTACAGGATCAAAGACATTATTTGTTGGGAACCTCTCTTTTAACGCTGCACAGGATGATGTGTATGTATAAGAAACTGCGAGGTCAGATATTGTATCATATATATTCTGTAGATATTTATGAATTACTGCCTTTTTCACCAGGAAGGAATTCTTCAAGGATGTTGGTGAGGTTGTTGATGTCAGATTTGCATGCTCTGAAGATGGAAAATTTAGGGGATTCGGCCATGTAGAATTTGCTACTGAGGCAGAAGCACAGAAAGTAAGCTCTAAATCAAACAAGGAGATTTGTCTCTAAAATAAAATATCTTTTGCGAACATCTCGAAAGTTAAAGATATGATTACTGGAGACATATTTGGTTGTTGATAGCTGAAGATCAATGAGTCAAATGATGCCTCTATTCAACATGGTCTTTTGTTCTAGGTTTTTTTAATTAGCATGCAGTTCAGCTCCTAGATATAGGTTATTAAAAGAATTTTATACCGGTAACAAGGCCACGGGCTTGATGCTTCTCTGTTTAAACACTCACTCTCCTCTGGATTCTTTGCTTGTGTCTGCTACAGGCCCTCGAACTCAATGGAGAGGAATTGTTGGGTCGTCAAGTTAAGCTTGATTTGGCACGTGAGAGAGGTGCATACACTCCACAGAGCGGGTACTTCTCTGTGCTGATCTTATGTATTTCTTGTACCGTTGTACATATTGGGTGGCAGCGGGTTGTAGTTTGTTAATAGGAAATTGAAAATAGTGCACCTTGATAAGTTGTGCATGTTGCTATGCACTAGACTGTTGGATCGATCATTATAGTATTTATACTACTGTTGTTGCAATGCATGACGTACTCGCCTATGCCTCTGCTGCTCGAAATTTTAATGTGACGGTAGATGTATACTTGGAGTGCTTCATTGTTATATTTCTGCATTCAGTGATTATTTTTGATAGAACGACAGAATGCAATGTAGTTCATTGGGTGGAAGTTGGCCTTTTCAACTTTTCTTTCCGTTTTAATTTGTTTGCCTTAATAATATTCAAACAATTGGATGTTGTCTTAACTCTATGATTTGATGTCCATGTGTACTGCAGGAAAGATAATTATTCCTATCAAAAGGGTGGGAGAGGTCAGAGCCAAACTTTATTTGTTAAAGGTTTTGACAGATCACTTGATGAAGATCAGGTAATTCTTACTAGCTTAATATCTTAGGAGTACTGCTAATTCTTTTAAACCTTCTAAGTTACATCTTTAGTGCTGGAGTCGTTAACTTCTTTATGCTTAACTTATGAGATATGCTGCAGATTCGGAGTTCCTTGGAAGAGCACTTCGGCTCTTGTGGGGAGATTACTCGCGTTTCGATTCCGAAGGATTATGAAACTGGCTCATCCAAAGGGTTTGTGAAACTTTTTGTTTTGCTGTCGCTGTGCTGTTGGTTTTCTCGCAGCTTGGCCCTCAAAAGAGGACGTGCGAGGAGTTAGATTGTTATTATCTACTGCGTCTCTATTGTTTTTTTATGTTTAATGTTCTGTACTTTCCGTGGTCGAGTCCGGAGTTTGGAAAGAATTAGTAGCTAGTGTCAGCTTATTGACCCAAAGTTTTCTATGCAGGATTGCTTACATTGATTTCACTGACAAGGACAGCTTATCCAAAGCCTTCGAACTCAACGGTTCTTACCTTGGTGATTACGCCTTGACGGTTGACGAGGCAAAACCGAGGGGCGACAGCCGTGATGGTGGTAACTTCAGTGGCGGCCGAAGCGGTGGTCGGAGCAGTGGCCGAAGTGGTGGCAGAGATGGGGGAGGCAGGTTTGGCGGCAGGGGACGTGGTGGCGGCGGCGGCGGCCGTGGTGGCGGCGGCAGGGGACGTGGTGGTAGGGGTGGTGGATTTAACAAACCAAGTATGGGTACTGCTGGCACAGGTAATCGCGTTTTACAGCCCAGGTACAGATTCGACCGCTGGTCATGGGCATGTATGGTTGACTCCTAATGGACTTTTTTCTATCTCCTCCTGCCAGGTAAAAAGACCACGTTCGGTGACGATTGAGGCGTGGTGCTTCACGGCATTGAAGCGCTTTTCTGTTTTTGGCGGCGGAGAACTCTACAGTAATATGCTTCTTATTATTTTTGTCCTGATGTTGAGATTAAGGTTGTTGTCGACCTAATCTCAGATATTGTAGTTCGTGTTTTTTGAACTCTCTTGGTTTTTTGATGCATTTTGGTTGGATTGGATAGTAGTGACTGCGGTTACTTCCTCTCTGTTCTTTGCTTTCTCCTAGTGATACTATGTCGGCATAAACAGGGGAAGCTGAGTCAAAATCTGAATGTTGGGATGATGTCAAGTCTCGGAAGATTTTCTGCCTCTTAATATTGTCTAATCCTTTCCCTATTCAACTAATATATAGTTTTGACGCAATAAAATATTATAATGTTGATATGAACCCTTTTTTTTGTTAGTTAGAGCTAGATCTTGTAGTTATTTTTTTTGACAAAGTAAAGATAAAATATTAACTAACAAGAGAGAGAGGGTGCTTGGGGCTAAGTAAGAAACCCCAAGAGAACGTCATCATACATGGGATATCAATGGAAAGGCACGGTATCGCACATGAGGCAACTACATCATACATAGGATATCATTAAAAAGGCACAGTATCGCACATGAGGCAACTACAACATATATACAAGTCTAACATTAGGATCATCTAAAAGATGAAGCTTGAGATATGTCAGATTTGATCCACATAAGAAGATAACTCTGAAGTTGACACATTCTGGCAATTGAGTGGGGGTAATAGCCCGGAAGACGTTCACAAAATTGGTGTACGAATAGGCTGTAGGACTTGAGCTATCTCGACAAAGTTAAGATCTCAGCGTAGGAGGCATGAGGATTGGAGTGGTGAAGTAGAAACAGGTGTGAAAGGCAGCTCTCAAGAGTCACCAACCAAAACGATTTTAAGATAGGTGCACACCGATGGCCAACTCCTATGTGAATATAGAAAGACAGAGACAAAACCAGCAAACGAACCAAGGCCTAGGACAGGATCACAGGAAAAGAAGTAGAAATGCGACGAACACACAGGGAAAAGAGGTAGGGACGGATGGGGGAGTCTTCTCCTCCGACGGACCGTCACAGAAGCGGCAACGAATCTGTCGGGGAGGAAGCCTCCTCCTCTGACGGTACCTCCGATGAGTGCTAGAGAAGAGATCTGTCGGTGAGACCCAAACAACAGTTGGGTTTCGTGGTGACCAAGATAGGAGGAAGGCCCTCCTGGAGAAGCAACGGCTCGTGTTGCTCATGCAAACACGTCTTAGATCTAGTAGTTTGAACGTTTGAGGATGAGTAAGTTGTCATCTAATATCAATAATAAAATTAATTTATGTTTATGCAACTGCGACATAATATATTGATCTGTCAAATAAGATGATCAAGTGTTCTTGAAGAAGAGGAAAATTAGGATAACGGGGAGTACGGTGTCCAAGTGTTTCTTGATGTATCACGTCCAAATGATATTGGTATACATTTTGTAAACGAATTCGAAGTGTCCGTAAGTGAAGAAAATACCAACCGGCCGACCACGCTAACTTGAAATGCAACATTTATCCTTGTGCTTTATACCTTCGAATTTGAGCCTAGATATGTTTGTATGAATCCTTAAACATGGCCGGCCTATATCGACATGCACAATGGAATATAGCATTGAGAAATGACTCCCTCCGGATGGCTCTTGTCTCAAATAAGGTGGCCCCAGCCCACATAATTCCTTCTCGTTTGAATGGCTCTCGTCTCAGACACATAGGTGTGAGTTGGAGCTAGGGTTACGAATGGAATCCAAATTTTTAAAATTCTAACTAGATTTTGATAAAAAAATATTAGATTCCAAACTCAAAATTCATACAAATACTTATCGGAACCCCCACACTCTCTTTTTCTTTTCTGCAGTAGCCCCCTCCCCACTCAATCTAGCATCTTCGGTAGTTGGGATTTGGTTGCAGCGACGTGACGACGGCGAGGTGCAGTGGCGGCAACGAGATCCACCAGCTGCAGTCAATAGATCCGTCTTCTCCAAACATCCCCCACCCCTATGCTCTCTTTTCTCTTTTTTGTAGCAGCCCCCTCCCCACTCAACCCATCCCCCCTCACTCTCTCTCTTTTTGTAGTGGCTCTCTCCCCACTTAATCTAACATCTCCAGCGACTAGGGTCTAGTTGCAGTGGCAAGACGGCGATGAGGTGCAGCTGTGACGACGACGATGACGATGCAAAGGTGTAGTGGTGCGATGACGGCGAGATTCACTAGTAGCGATCAACATATTTATTTCCCCAATCCGTTCTCTCGTGTCCCTATCCCCTTCTCCCCCACCATTCGACCAGCCTCTTCCCCCATCTTGGTCTTTCCCTCTCCCTTTCTCTCTATGCGTTTTAGTTTTGATTTTGATAATATTATTAGAATTGAAGCGGAATCAAAATGGTTATTCCAATTTATCAGAATCGAAATTGAAATATATATTTTTGAATTCGCACCCTACCCATTGCACCTCTAGTTAGAGTCTTCTCTTTGTCCCCACCCAAGTGTCTCTCTAGCATTTGTGGGAAGAGCACATTTTTAGTCACTCTTCTCTCTCTCTCTCTCTCTCTCTCTCTCTCTCTCTCTCTCTCTCTCATCTCTCTCTCTCTCTCTCTCGTAATGACAACAAATGCATATGCTTTATGCACATAATTGTGTATATATAACGAATGCTTGTTACAATAAGAGTCTTATAATAAAATCGAAGTAAATTATTAGAAAATAATTCTATTGACTAAGAAACTGTGACGGTATCGCTTTTGAATACTTATTAGTCAATAAGACTTTTTTTTTACTCTTTCATAATTCTCCTTACTTTATATCGTAAGATCTTTCTATATTGCAAGAAGGCGTATATCTCAATGTTTCCGTGAGATATTTTACTCAGTTCAGTACTGGAGTCCTCCCAGTGAATTCGGAAAAGAGTGACGGCAAACAACTAAGGACTGGTATCCCAGTGGTTCCTTCATGGACATGGAGGAAGCGGCGGTCGAAAGGCAACGAGAGCAGCTGGCGGAAAGTCCCGTTTCTCGGCCGGCTCCCTTAGCGGCTGGCCGGCTTTCGAGGCAGTAGCAACAGCATCACAGTCCTCCTCCGCGATTATGTCCAGCATCCTCCTGCAGGTCTTGCGGCGCTCCGTCGGAACGAATTGCGGCGGTGCCACCTCCGTCACTATCCTCGCGGACACCACTTGCCTCTTCTCCATCTTTTGAAGCTTCTAATGAATGGTGGTAGAGAGAGAGAGAGAGAGAGAGGAGAGAGAGAGAGAGAGAGAGAGGAGAGAGAGAGAGAGCTGTAGAGTTTTACAAGAGTTGCAGAGTGGCGCCTAGAAGTGGTGCAGAGAAAGGGGTGGGATTTATAAGGTGGCGGGCTGCCACTCGAGCTCAACTGTGGAGTCTTATAGTGCAGCGATGGCCATAAGAGGAAGCTGTGAGAGATGCAAGAACCGGAAAACAGAGTATCGGAACTAGAGAGAGAAATTGGGTTGCATGCCTTTAGCAGCAGACCCTGTATGTGTTTATATAATGAGAACATGAGAGTATGATTACAGGCGGACTCTTTACAAGATAGTCTCAACATATGTTACATATATCGTGACTGTACAAGTACATCACGTAGGACTCTCGTGAGGTGGATTGAATGGAGTGGGAAATCTATCTAAGATAGAAGAGCCAGGAGACTCCTCTGTCGAACCGCCTTTGGAGTGCTTTGCGTTATCTGCTGTAGTGATATGGTTGACACGCCCCCTCAAGCCAACGTGGTGCACCACGTGAAGCTTGTCACGAAGCCAGACAAAACGACCCTGGGTAAAGCTTTAGTTAAAATGTCAGCAAGTTGATCTTTGGTGGAGATGAAGGCCACCTGAAGAAGCTTATGCGCGACCTGTTCACGAACAAAGTGAAAGTCGATTTCGATGTGCTTGGTCCGGGCATGGAAAAGGGTTGGCAGCTAAATAGGTAGCACCAATGTTGTCACACCACAGAGTAGGTGGAGAAGAGCAGGAAAACCCCAGTTCGAGTAAGAGAGATCGCAGCCAAATCAACTCGGCGGTGGCATTGGCAAGGGCCTTGTATTCAGCTTCGGTGCTAGATCTGGCGACTGTTGCTTGTTTCTTAGAGCTCCAGGAGATCAGATTTGCGCCAAGGTAGATAAGATACCCACTGGTTGAACGTCGATCAGAAGCGGAGCCAGCCCAATCCGCATCGCTGAAAGCACTAAGTTGTAAACTTGTGGACCGACGGAGAAGAAGACCATGCTCAATGGTGCCTTTTAAATAGCGTAGCAAACGCTTGACAGCCGCCCAATCATGAGACTGTGGATCATGCATAACCTGACATGCCCGGCTGACAGCAAAGGCGATATCCGGTCGAGAGATTGTAAGATATTGCATGGCACCCACAATACTTCTATAGAAAGAAGCATCCACGGACTGGGATGAGGCTGATGATTTCGTAGAGGCTTGAACAGCCATTGGGGTGGAGATTGATTTGGCACCATCCAACTTGGCGCGGCGCAGTAGATCGACCACATACTTGGATTGAGAAAGAACAAATCCAAGAGGGTGTGGACAAAGCTCGATGCCCAAAAAATAATGGGCTGGCCCAAGATCCCGGACAGCAAAGTCTATACGCAAAGAAGCAATAAGAGCAGCAACGCCCCCTTCATCGGATCCTAAAATAAGAATATCATCCACATAAATAAGAAGAAAGAGCTTGGATGTAGCAGAGGTGTGATAAAAAAGTGGACGGATCAGTCTTGGATCCGAGGAAGCCGAGTTGGAGCAGCCGGGTACTAAGACGATGGAACCATGCCCGAGGAGCCTGGCGGAGGCCATAGAGAGACTTATGTAGGCGACAAACATGATGGGGCATCTGTGGATGTGAAAAACCAGGGGGTGCTCCATGTAAACAGTCTCTTCAAGATGTCCATGTAAGAAAGCGTTGGAGACATCGAGCTGCCGTATAGACCAGCCTTGACTTATAGCGATGGCAAGGAGAAGACGCATCGTGGTGATTTTTACAACAGGACTGAAGGTTTCATGAAAGTCTACACCTGGTTGCTGCCGAAAGCCCTTAGCCACAAGACGCGCTTTGTGCCGTTCAATAGTGCCATCAGCCTTACGTTTTAAACGAAAGACCCATTTGCAGCTGATGACGTTCATACCAGTTCGTCGTGGAACAAGAGACCAAGTTCCATTCCGCAGAAGTGCATCGAATTCAGTATTCATGGCCGCCCGCCATGCAGGTTCTTTGGAGGCTTGACTGAAACATGTGGGCTCCGCCTCAGAGGAAGTAGCTGTGAAACATGCTGGAAGAGGGTGCCGGCTTGCCAGGAAGTTTTGAGGCGGGACAGCAGTCTTGGAGGCATAAATGTCTGCAAGAGACCGGGTGCGCGCAGGTGGGCTCGTGCTGTCAGGGGAGTGCAGAGCAGAAGTCTCCAGGATGGGAGGGGACGGCTGTGGCACTGGAGACTGAGGTGGCACCTGCTCGGGCTCCTTAGCAGGCAAGGAGAAGCAACAACGAGGTGGCGCTCTGCATGGCCATCCACGTCCAAAGATGGCGGACGCACTGCAGGAGAGGAGGAAGATGGCTGGGGCGAAGAGACGGCAGGCGGTGCAGAGTCTTCAGAGCATATCTCAAGAGTGCCATGCAAAATATTGGATGGCGCAGAAGAATCCTTCTCAACTGGTACTGCTGTTGATGCAAAAGGGAACATAGTTTCATCAAATATAACATCACGTGAGACATAGATACGCCCACTTGTTGGATCGAGGCAGCGGTATCCTAGGTGATGGAACTGTAGCCTAAAAACACACAACGCACAGAACGAGGACTGAGTTTGTGAGAGGCGTAGGGGCGGAGGCAAGGATAGCAGGCACACCCGAATACACGGAGAAATGTGTAATCAGGCTGAGCATGGAATAGAGTAGAATAAGGAGTGTTCATATGAAGAAGTGGTGTAGGTAGGCGGTAATAAGGTAGACAGCAGTGGCAGCGGCGTCATCCCAGAACCGATGTGGCACTGCGGCATGAAGTAATAACGCAAGAGTAGTTTCAATGACATGGCGATGCTTTCTCTCTGCGGCGCCATTTTGTTGAGGGGTGTGAGGGCAAGAGACCCGATGACAGATGCCATGGGCGTCAAGATAGGGGCGAAGTGCTTGAAACTCGCCCCCCCAATCTGAGTGGAACTCCTTAATTTGACGAGAGAATAGCCGCTCCACATGGCGGTGGAAGCGTTTAAACACGGCAGGGACATCAGATTTCAAACGCAATGGAAATAACCACGTAAATTTGCTATAATCATCAATAAAAATTACATAGTATTTAAATCCATTGTGAGAGACAATCGGGGCAGGACCCCAGATGTCAGAATGAATTAAGTCTAAGGGCCCTGTGGAGCGCGAGGTGGACAGGGAGTAAGGGAGTCTGTGGGATTTTGCTTGCATACAAGTAGAACATAAGGAGGGAGAAGGCGAAAAAGAAGGAAGGCCAAGGCGAGAAACCACACGTGCCACTGTTTTCATAGCTGGGTGACCAAGCCGCGCATGCCAAGGAGGGGTGGAGGAAGCAGTGCCGCTGAACGCCAAGGAAGAAGAAGACGACGTACTGGAGGACCGTAATGGAGAAAGAGGGATCCGATAAAGGCCGCCGTCAAGTTGTCCGCGCATCAAAACTGTCCCCGACTTGAGATCCTTCACAAGGCAATGAGAAGGGTGAAATTCAAAGAAAATGTTATTATCTTGTGCAAATTGCCGAACAGAAAGAAGATTACGGCACATGGCTGGAACATGAAGAACGTTATTGAGGAGAAGCGGACGAGAGGAGGAGGGAAGCGTTGCGTGTCCAAGGTGACAAATACGCAAACCTGCACCATGCCCACATGCAGCATATCTGTGCCAGTGTGTGGAGGGGGCGCCATCAACTGAGCATAATCGGGGTGACGTGATGAGTCGCGCCGGAATCCGGGTACCACGCAGGAGCAGAGAGGCGTGGACTGGTGGAGGCAGAGTATGCGGAAAGTAGTGCCCCCGGAATGGGCGGTGTAGGTAGAAGCGGCGGCTGCTGCTGCTGTGGTCGCCGAGGACCCCCGACAAAACGAGGGTTAAAACGCTCAGGACACTCATGAGCGTAGTGGTGTCCTGCAGTGAAGCAAATCTGACAGAAGGGACCACGCCCGCGGCCACGCCCCGACCAGAGCGGCCATTGCCACGACCACGACGAGAGTCGTCTGTGTTGGAGCCACGTCCACCGGTAGCAGTATTAGCAGACGGGAAGGCCGGCTCCTCCGAGGTGGGGCACAGTGTTGCATGAAGCTTTCATGGGCTAGGAGCATGGCATGGAGATCCTCAAGGGACACATCACGGATGCGAGTAGTAACAGAGGGAATAAAGGAGTTGTAGTCCGGTCCAAGACCAGCAAGAACTTGCATGACGAGATCTTGCGTGCGGACTGGTTCACCGATGATCGCAAGACTGTCCGCTATTTGCTTGACGGACTGCATGTACTCGGTGATTGAAGAGGAACCGCGACGGACGCCATGAAGTTGAGTCCGAAGTTGTAGAACTCGTGCTCCAGAGTGAGAGGCGAGAGCATGAGCAATAGCAACCCAAGCCTCATGAGAGGTGTTGCATTTAGGAACAAGAGCGGCAACAGCATCAGACATAGAGGCAAGCAACCAAGACAGGACCAGTGCGTCTTGACGCTGCCAAGTAGTATAGGCAGGGTTGGGGTGGGAGGCACCATCGGCATCGCGGATAGACGAGGGTGGGCAGACTGTTGAACCATCCAGGATGCCCATGAATCCGTTCGCACGAAGAGCAGCGGTGAATTGGCGACGCCACCGGACATAATTATCAGGGGGTTTGAAGTTTGATAGTTAGCAGTGACATCACGCTGGCTGAAGATGAGTGAGTGGTAGAACAATCGATGGAGACTGATTGCGTTGCGAGGGGGGTAGATTTGCCAGCAATGTCCATGGGAGCGGATTGCGTTTCCAGGGGATGAGAAGATTCAGCAGCATCAGGAGAAGGAGATGCTGCGATAGAAGGTGATGTAATAGAAGACATGGTGAGAAAGAACAAGCCTGAGGAACGAAGAAAGGAGTGCTGTTAAGCGAGAGGCTCTGATACCATGTGAGAGATGCAAAAGACCGGAAAAACAGAGTATCGGAACTAGAGAGAGAAATTGGGTTGCATGCCTTTAGCAGCAGACCCTGTATGTGTTTATATAATGAGAACATGAGAGTATGATTACAGGCGGACTCTTTACAAGATAGTCTCAACATATGTTACATATATCGTGACTGTACAAGTACATCACGTAGGACTCTCGTGAGGTGGATTGAATGGAGTGGGAAATCTATCTAAGATAGAAGAGCCAGGAGACTCCTCTGTCGAACCGCCTTTGGAGTGCTTTGCGTTATCTGCTGTAGTGATATGGTTGACAGAAGCTCGAGTGAAGAGGGCAGAGAGTGATAGAGAAGGACTTTATATACAGTAGAACTCGCGTTTTTACGCCAGCATCATAGAGAAATAGATTTTACAATCACATTATAATTAGAAAAAGATTAATTTATTTTGTATTACATTTTAAGTGTTATATGATTTAGATAATAATTTATATGACATTCAACAATTAGATTGTCACTTTATCACTCTCTATATGAATGGTGCCATATAAATTCTACCTAATCATATTGCACTTAAAGTGCAATACAAAAATATACTAAAATTTTCTCTTTAATTATGGGGTCCATCTCTCGTGAGTAATCCCAATTCTTCCAATACAACTTAACTCCATCAATCACTAATTAGTGAAGAATTAGTGAGAGTTTACAAAAAAAATTAAATTAAAAAATATGAAAAAATTTATTTATTTATATAAAACTCTCATCCAACTCCCTCACCCCATCAATAACTGATGAAGTCCGGGTCTGGATTCTCTCGTGAGTATAACTTGCATAAGGTGCATTCATAGAGGTGTCAATTGGGCCGGGTCGGCTTGAAGGCCCGGTGACCCGATCTGGTTTTACACGGGCTTGGGTCGGACGATTTAAATTTTTTTAATTTTGAGCTTGGCCCGGAGTAAGATTGGGCCGGGCTCGGGTTAGGCTCGGCCCGGCCAGGGCGGCCCGGTGGCCCGATATTTTTTTTTAAAAAAATAAGTAACACGGCAATAATTCTATTATTCTAAAATTTTGAATTGAAAATTATGCTGTGGAGCTATCTTTAATGACTTTCATTTATTTCATATTTGTAACATCTAGAAATAAATTTATCTAGATTAGTCTAATGTTTACTTTATGCTATTTTGATTCAATGAATAATAATTTTATTATAAAAATAAATAAAAATAATAAAATATCTTAAAAAAATAAAATCGAGTCGGACCAGACTTAGACCAGATCTTACCTAATTTCCCAAATCGGACTGGGTTTTAAAAAATCGGACCTCATCTCATATCGGGTCAAATTTGAGTCGAACAATTAAAAACCGAATTAGACCTAAACCAACACGAATCCGATCTAATCCCGACTCATTACCAGTCCTATACGACCATACTTTATCCCCGCGTTTCGGAGTTTCTCTGGGTGGCATGTCGGCCACGCGATGGGGTGAGTGGGCGGTGAGGAAAAGTGATTTGACGTACAACGGTGGCTGTACCTGGCTTCTTCGCACTTTTACATGATTTTGGTTCACCTCCAGTGAGGCAGGCAGATAGGCCCCTCTGTAAATAGATTTACAGATTAAGTAATATTTAATATTTAATTAGTCAAATAAATTATTTATCTAATTAATTACACTATTAATTGCGCGTTCAAAATTCATACAGATCTCACGTCTCAACCAATCAATGACATAATTGATCGAACAAATCAACCTAGCTTGTAGATTTACGGATGAGAGATTATTTGCGCACTCTGCGGTTTTGGTGTCGGACCTACGTATGTACATAATATATTATTTTTATGGATAGGGGGATTTTCTCTGTTCTTTTTCTCCCTTTTTTATTAATAACAGGACTTGGGGTTTAAACTCTGTAATACATGCCCAACATAGGATATCCATAATTACTAAATCCCAAGCTCCCATCTCCTGTGGAATGATTCCCTCGTCCATAGGTTTTAGGAAAATTCAAATGTTCTTATTGCCATATCATCAACTCGATTTTTTAGATTGTTTTTGAGAATTTTGTACTCTTTGACTCTCATTTGTAGAGAGTTTCAAAAAGGATTCATCAAATGTTAAAAAGTTGAACATATCCCTCCTCATTTAAACACCCCAATCTTCCTTTTTGAGGTTGAAATTTCACAGAAAAAGTTAGCTTTTAATTAAATACCATTGCAAATATGAAAAATGCGTGGAGAGCAAACTGACTGGGAAGAGCATATTGAGAAGTGTTTCATGGATTGAGGTTCCTATGGCATCTTCCTTCCGGAGATGGTTCTTTTATGATTTGAGATGAGAATCTCTGTCTCAGAATAGAGTCCATCTTTTTTCATTCGAGAAAACTCTTACTTACAAAAAAAATTCCTTCCAAATTGGAACCTATGAATCTGAACCGATATATTTTTTTCGCTAAGAAAATCACTATGGACGTCTAGTTCCCGAAGGTGGGGAAAAACCAAAACCTTAGACCTTTAATAAACACTGTACGGGGATATCTCGGCAGGTCGGCTTTAATCCCGACGATGGCCGACCTCAATAAAGACACATGCCGACAACCTTCATCGCATGCAGAACATTAGTCAGCCGACGTTCATGGTCGGATATTGTGACCTCTTTGCTCTTTGAGGCCCTCCCGCTGCTCGGTCGAGGACGATCTCAAAGGTTGGCCGTAGCCGACCTTGTGCCAGACGTGCTTGCACTTGCCCCACAGCGATCCTCGATGGTTCAGATCGGAAATATCATCAGCTCTACTCCTCGGGCCGACTTCTGAAGCTCGGCCATGAACTCCTCCTCAGAAGAAGCCGATGTTGAGTTCGGCGCACTCGAAGAGCTCCCCGGAACGCTGGTCACGTGACGGACGAGGCTAATAAAGTAATGTTCGAAGATCACGGGATTGATAACCACGATAGTTAATACCACGATCGCGATGACGTGGCAGGGAGGTGGCGACGCCCAATCTGGCGAGAATAATGGTAACCCCCCAGCGAGATTGGCGGGATTGCCAGTTCACACGTAGGTGTCCTAACACTATATAAGAGGCAGACACTCCACCGGCGCAGGTACGCGGTTCCACTCTAGGCTAGGCATTTTGCTCGGCTAGCAACTGACTAGAGCGCCAGAGTGTCTCAACAGGTCAAGACGGGAGCTCTGAGCAAGCGTCACGTCGGCCAAACGCACCTTACACAAGATTCATCGACTAGTCGTCTCGGCTCACCATTCGGCGAGAAGCACCTCAGCGGTCACCTCGACGTGAGCCGACCTATGTTGCGCTTACTGCAACAAAACACCTTGGCTCTTCTCTTTACTTTAGGATGTATGCTGCCTCGAAATCTAAATATGTAGATTAAAGGGAGAATTAATTCTAGGTCTTTATCAGGGACTGATATTATTTTTAGGTCTCTGTTAGATTTTTTAGAATTTGAAAATTTTACTTTTTGAGGAACTTATTTTAAGTCTCTGAATGTTAATCTTTTTATGTGCATTTTTCAATACCAATTTTTCCCCATCTTATATAACTAGGTAAGTAGGTTAGAAGCAACATATAAGAATAGTAGGTAAATATGTAAGTGCGTAGTTACATAATTACGTAACTATGTAAGTTACATAGTTATGTAAGAGTAGTAGTAAGTAAATATGTAAGTACTTAGTTACGTAACTATACAAGTATATAATTATATAAGAGAAATAGTAGGTAAGTAGGTAAGTGTGTAACTACGTATTACATAATTAAGTAACTATGTAAGTTACTTACTTATTACATACATACATATATACATCGCGTTTACTAGGACTTTTTTGGGTTGAGATAATTACATGAGTGATAGTTAGTATGAGATAATTTTTAATGTGATATGATATGACAAATGTGTATAGTTATCACCCATTTATTCTTAATTTGATATTATTTATCTGTATATAAATACACACGATTGTAAAAAATATAATAATAATATTAATAAATTATCTTTAAAAATAATTTTTATCACCCCCATATAAGAGAGATAGTTATCACCCCTTTAATATTTTTTTATTCTAAATAATTTTTATTACCAAAAAATAAACTAAACACGGTATCACATTACCAAAACCGTCCTATTTACCAAGCAAACATCGTAGTCACCTCTGGATGCCACCGTGCGCTGAGAACGAGTCCCTCGACTCCCTCCTCAGGAAGCGGCAGACGACGAGCGGCGTCCAGCAGGCGGCGAGTACCCTCATCTTCTTCCCGGCTCACCGGCTGTCGGCGGCGACGTGCGAGTCCTCCTCGGCGATGGGGTCAAGGTGGTAGACACCCTGCGCCGCACGACCGACACGATCTGCGGCGGCGCACCTCCGTCGAGATCTCCTCACGGCCGCCTGTGGCTTCGCCATCCTTCGCAGTTTTTGACTTGGCAGCAGCGGCGGCAGCGTCAAAGAGGAGCACTGGCGCGGGGGGGGGGGGGGGGGGGAGACACGGGAGACCTCGCAGTTCGGTGGTGAAACGCGTCGGGCAATGGCCGGGAATTTATAGGCGGCCGGCCAACAACCCAATCTCGACTTTATTACATTATTACTAACATTTTTATCATATCGGAGAGGCGGAGAGCTACTTGGGAAGTGGTCCAATTTCTGATGAGATTGTTAAGATTTTTTGCATGCCCAAAGAAAATGTTGATCTAATCCTAATTTTTGACTTTACAAGACATGTTTGATGTGAAGGTATAAAATTAGGAGTTTAGGATAAGATGAGCTGCCAAAAATATAAGTTTTGATAACGCCAAAAGATTGGAAATGGGAGATATTAAAGGGCAGAGCTATCCTTCCCTTATGTCCACTTATAAAAGGATCATGGGGATATGTCACGAAATCGAAGAAAACCAGAATATCTTGTGCCGAGAACAGAAACATATAAGTTGAATTATCTAAACAACATCACAATTTTATTACAAATTCTTTGTGCGCTACAAATAGATCATTAGATGGTAAGGGAATGGTGCCCATGGTTTCAGTTGGTGACTCAAATTAATGATGTGTTGTTAAGACAGTGAGAATATGGCATGGAGTATGATAATTCATCATCAAGTGAAACAGTGCAAGCCGTATGACAATCACAATAAGAAATAACATATTTATGGGCACCCCGAAAATAGAAAATTAGCATGAATATATTGATCATAAGCATGGTGATTACAGAATAATCAAAATACGAAAGATGACTGTGGAGGCGTTCCATAATGGAACTCGTCTTAGAGAAAGTATCGCCCCCACTATACGGTGCGATGGGGTCCAACGACCTTCTCCTAGGGGTACAACAACGAGACACAGAATCAGTCTCGCATAAGATCGACTCCGTAAGACGAAAGCTATATGTAAACCTAGTCCTCTTCAATAAACACAAGGGCGAAGGGATAGGGATGCATGCACTGAGAATCGAAGCGCAGATCCTGGTATGGCCTGATCGCATGAGCAGCGCGAGGAAGACCCAACCGAGGAAGAAGCAACGCGTCGGAGAAGCACTACGAGGAAGAAGACGGACAGCCGAGAAGGATCGTCCGTCCGCAGCGGGGAGCCGAGAGAGAGAGAGAGGGTTAGGTCTGTGAGCGGTTCCTCCGAGATTCCAAAAACACAGTCTTAGAGATAATCTGTAATTAAGAAAATCTTAATTACTCCCTTTTGAGACCCACGCCCATGATGGTCCACCTCCAAAGTGGCGGTCCAGAGACCTAGTCAACAAATGTCTCTTTCTCTCCAAGAAAGGGAAAAAGACAAAAAGAAGAAACAAAAAGGTACCAAGGCAAGCCGGCAGAACCACGCCATAACACGCGCGCGCCCGCCCAGCCCAGCCCGGCGGCACGCGTGTGTGATATGGTCTAGCATAACCCCACCTTGTTTATAAGACATAGTCTTATGAACACTTGGGGTTATAAAGCCCTACATATCCTTAGAGAGATTTCTCATGTGGGACTAAAGACCTCACAAAGGGACAAACTTGCACACCTTTTATGCACCTTTTTGCTTATCAAATATTAGTTTCTTTCCCTATTTCTTAATATTGCCCCTTTAAGCCCCTTATCCAACATTTCCCCACAAACACAAGGTTGATAATGGGGAATAAACAAATAGAGGATAAACATATCACTCTTTTAGTAAATGTACCTTTCGGGTTTGAACCTTTACCCAAGTATTCCAAATCTGACTCTCACAGAATCAAAGTGAACTAAGTCTTGAACTTGATTCTTTAGTGTGAGAGTTGTCAAAGAAAACAACATGATATAGGTTAAGATAACAATCGTAAAGGTGGCGCCTTCTGGCCATGCCCCTTTCCTGTATCATAAGTACATTCAGGAATAAACCAATTCCTTAACTGCGGCCTCACAGTAGTACTTATTTAAGTGGGCTTCTCAAGGATGCACTGCTGACATCCTACCTTTCCAGGTTTGAACCCTAAGAGTATACAACTCATCCATCTTGTAGTTATAGGCATTAGTTTTAGGATTCAGGGGAGGAACTGAGATATGAGATATCTAATAATTTGAGTACCTACCAGTTCTCTCAATCAGCTTGTTATTACCATATTGAATCTTCTTTGTAGGATCTCTACTCAGATAGGTGGGTTGCTACTGAAGAAGAACATCTAATGAGTTTCAGTCCCATTCCCATCCTAAATTTTTGGACTTGAATTTTATTCAGTCCCTTAGTTAGAGGATCAGTTGTGTTGTCCTTGGTACCAACAAAATCCACATCTATCACTTCTAAGACACTAAAACTCCCTTACAGATGTCAATATGAGTTGGATGTGTCTCCTTTCTTTCTGATTATACTTTGAACTTTTGATCTTGGCAATTGTAGTCATATTATCACAATGCACAAAGATCGCAGGTATAGACTTACTCATCAAGGAAGTTCAGAAAAAAGACCCCTGATCCTTCAGCCTCCATACCAGTGGTGTCTAAAGCACACAGCTTAGCCTCAAAAGTAGACTGAGACAAGAGGTTGCTTAGTGCG
>JACBKR010004465.1:0-23990 GCA_014218235.1 Colocasia esculenta | reverse complement strand
CGAATTTAGGGTAATTGTTTTCGCCTTTGCACGGCCTCGTTACCCGTGCCGCAAAAGACACGAATGACGAGGTGAGAAATCGCCCCACCTACATCATGCTATCATAGAAACTAATTTTGTTGAAATTAACTTTGATCGTCGCACTTCCAAACAATGCCTATCTATACTGACAAGTTTTTTTTTTTTGGTTTGCGTCCACCTAAACACAATGCATAGGCCCCCGGCCATGCACATATATTGTGCCTAGGAAGGACACAATAGAAATTTAAAATTTTAAGAAATCTCGACAACCCTTTTATCATTTTTCTTGAGGCATTTAAAAGCATTAAAAACATCTTTGAATGTTTTTTCTAATTAAAAGATTTTCTCTATACAATCTCTCAACATAATTAGTCTACACAAGTGACTATTCCAGGGCCCTATTAATGTCTCATTACAATAAATAAATTCTCCATAGCCTTGGTACTTTCCCGAACCACTTGCATATGTTAGCCCTCACGCATGACATATGGATTAACTCTCTCATAAGATTTAAATTCATAACTTCACTGAAAAGGAAAAACTTTGAAATGCCAATGGAAGTAAGCCTCAGATCACAATGACCCTCTTATCATACATAAAAGATGAGCATAGATAATACTTCAACATGTTGATGTTGTATCAAAAGATCCCGACCTCAATATATGCTCAATAACTCAATCTTTAATCTTACTACTTGACCGTCCTTTGGCGAGGTTTCCAAGGATTTTGTACAAACCCTTGGGAATTTGCACTTGGATGTTCTAAAAATTGCGTAATTAGTGGTTGTGGCCAAGATGCACACAACCCCCAAGTGTAGAGTTGGGTGGATTGGGCTGGGTTGAGGTGGATTGGGTCAAACCCAGATCGAAAACCGGGCCGGCCCAATTTCTATCTCGCCCAAGTTTTAAGCCCACCACACTGAGTTGACATCAGAGTCCAGTACTTTTTGTCAATAAATCTTAATTAATAGTTGTTTGGAGTGACAACCTTATGTTCATTTTACACATGTAATGCAAAATTCTGATTTTATTTAATAGCCATCGAAAGCCATCATTCGTATCCTACATTTCGATATATAATCCAATAAATTTATTGCGAAGTATCTAGTGTTTCAATTCAACTTTGGAGATTTTAGTGGGTTGAATCGGTGAATCGAATTAGATCGGTCAACTTATAGTACAATACAAATTGAAATGTATTTAGTACGTTTTGATTTGATCCAATTTATATTAAAATTATAATAATGAAAATAACAAAATAAGAGATATCTAATTAAGACAGACCGCGCCAAATATGATAGAAACCAAGTGTACTAGATCGGTATGGCCAACCATGGTTGGGATGGGCTGAATTATGCAAATCTGGATGGAAAAATCCAATTTAACTTTGATGAAACGTATTCTACTTTTAAGCCAACTTGCAAAATGCTTCAATTATCTCAACTTATATCTTTAATACAAATGTGCAATTTACAACATTATCTGGATAATCAAAGAGTACTGACACAGTAGTTAATGTTCTTCACGTACAATTAAGTGTTCAAAATTTAAATTTGACATTATGTATATAAGAAAAGACAACATTATGTGTTCTCATAAATTTTTTTTAACCTCTGTAATTCTTTCATATTTACTGATTACAGCGCCCTCCGATACTCGAAAGGTTGAGTTTTTAGTGAAAGCCCCAAAATATCACGATTAGTTTTCTTAAATGATTATGCCCTTGGAAAGCGTTTTATACCTAAATAAATGAGCAATTATGTGGACTTATAACAAATAACTACATGGGGGGGGGGGCTAATTGACAAATGAAAGATTACAGGGCTAATCAACACAATGACCAGTTTGTGATATTTCATAGACGGATATTTCTCGAAGTGAGAAATATTTAGTACACTATTAAGTAATCACACCGACTAGAGGTGTGACACTTAGATTTGAAGGTTTATAAAAATAATAAAGGGAGAAATATTAAAAACTACTTAAATTAATTGTCACAATTTTAATGAATGTGATTAACTTAATACACATCAAATATGCACAAAAAACACTTAACATCTAACCGACCCAATATTAAGCTTGACGTGAATTGTTTAGACACATCTCTCAAACATCGAATCCCACAAGATAGTTTGATATGAAAATATGCATTTCTATCTTATAACCGAGTAAAAAACACTTCTCAATGAACACCGAATATTTCTCGATAGAGTTCGTCTCAATGTACACCTTGATTGGAGTGTGCACAAGCACACCTCAATAGAGGTGTGCCATACAAACATGGGAGGCAAAAGAGGTATTAAATGTCTTCTCTCCCTTCTTCGTCGAGTATATTTGTATTAGGAAAAAGATTTAGTATATTATTGTATTACATTTTAAGTGTAATATAATAATAATAATTATGTGACATCCTTCACATGAGAAGTGATAAAGTGACAACTTAATTATTAGATTACATAAACTATTACACTTAAAATATAATACAAAAATGTACTAAATCTTTCTCTTATTTAGATGTGTCAAATCTCTAACACACAATAAAATGTGCGATGAGACATTTTCTTCTCGATGTGAAATTACAGTGACTCGTCGAGTCATCGTGGCAATAGAAAATTTGCATGTAAGAAGCGTACGTTTACCCACCTCCGCCATCTGAATTATGCTTCCTTTCACCTCTCATCATCCGTATTATACAGTTGAGAACGCTCGTGGCGCTGTGTAGGGGTGTTCATAATTTGGTCCAACTCGAAAAATCGAACCGAACCGGCCGGTTCGTTCGGTTTGGACATCCAACTGGTTCGGTTCGGTTTCATATTGTAGAACCGAAATAAACCGAATATATATAATATATATTTTATTTAATAAAATGTAAATGGGTCAGTTGGTGCAGGCGCGGGAGTTCGAATCCTCCCTTCTGTCATCAGTTTTTATTACAAAAAAACGTGTGCCAAGGTCCAAAAGTACCATTTTTGTTCAAAAGGCGCCAAAGTTGGGATTCGAACCCTCCCCCCCTGGACTTGAAGAGTCGACGCCTAACAACCAAGCCAAGAACCCACTTTTTTCATGTGGCATTAAATTTTGATTTGAACCGAACCGAATCGGTTCGATTCGGTTCACAGATATTTCGGTTCGATTCGATTCACCCAAAAATGGTCAAATCTCTAACCACACAATAAAATGTGCGATGAGACATTTTCTTCTCGATGTGAATTACAGTGACTCGTCGAGTCATCGTGGCAATAGAAAATTTGCATGTAAGAAGCGTACGTTTACCCGCCTCCGCCATCTGAATTTGCTTCCTTTCACCTCTCATCATCCGTATTATACAGCTGAGAACGCTCGTGGCGCGGTGAGCTGTTGCGGTGTCCACAACCACGCTCAATCCAAACCCGCCGGCGCCAAAGCTTACCCCTTCGCAAGCCTCCGCTGTCCCTGCGACCCTCCTCCGCCGACTATGGCGCTCGCCGGAGCTCCGGTGGCCCTCCGCGCTCCGTCCACCGCTCCATTCCCTGCTCGCCCGCATCCTGGCCGGAATCCACCTTCCCTCCTCGTCGTTTCAGCCTCCTCCTCCCCGCCGCCTCCTCCCTCTCCAGCTGCCGCTGACGCTCCGGCGCGGAAACCTTTCACCTACAGCCGCGCCTCCCCTTCCGTGCGGTGGCCTGACATGGACCTCTCCGAGTACTACTCTGAGCCTTCCTCTCCTCATGTTCCCAGTTTCCCCATTCCCATGCCGCCGGAAGAAGAGGCGGCCTCCGTGTCCACCGGCGATGGCCTGCCTGCTGGCGTGGAGGTCGTTGACGCGGGTGATGGGGAGGGCGAGGAGGGAGGAGACGGGCCACTGGAGGCGTCTGAGGAGAGGCAAAGCCGGACGCGGGCCAAGAAGATGACGAAGCTGGCTCTAAAGCGGGCCAAGGACTGGCGGCAGCGCGTGCAGTTCCTGGTCGACCGGATCCTCTCCCTTGGTCCCGGCGAGTTCGTCGCCGACGTGCTTGACGCGAAGCTCGTCCAGATGACGCCCACGGATCTTTGTTTTGTGGTGAAGTGGGTGGGCCGCTCAAGCTGGCCCGCGCCCTCGAAATGTTCGAGTATTTGTCCTTGAGACGCTGGCACTCTGCACCGGCTCACAATCCTAGGTTGCTTACGACCATTATCTCAGTCCTCGGCAGACACCGTCAGGACGCCCTTGCCGAGGAGGTCTTCTGCCGGGCAATGCGTCCGCTTAGCACGTCCGCTTCAGCTGCTGAATTGGCTGACGTCCCTCCCAGTGCGCAGGTCTACAACGCGATGATGGGGGTACACGCCCGCGCGGGGCGTTTTGAGAGAGTGCAGGATCTGTTGGAGTTGATGCGGGCACGGGGATGTGAACCCGACCTTGTCAGCTTCAACACACTGATCAATGCGAGGGCCAAGTCGGGGCGGGTTCCTCCAGGAACAGCCCCTCAACTGCTGTCTGAGGTCCGGCGGTCGGCCTCCGCCCAGATACTGTCACTTACAACACGCTGCTCAGTGCATGCTCCCATGGTGGGACTGCCTGCTTAGAGGATGCTGTGAAGGTGTATGCGGACATGGAGGCATCAGGGTGCAAGCCAGATCTCTGGACGTATAATGTCATGGTGTCTGTTTATGGCCGGTGTGGAATGCCCCAGGAGGCCGAGCGACTTATTCTTGAATTGGCCGAGAATGGGTTCTCCCCTGATGCTGTTACATACAATTCCCTGCTGTTCGCTTATGCAAGGAGGGGATGCTGAGAAAGTTGGGAAGCTCTGCAAGGACATGGAGAAGGCAGTTTCAAGAAGGATGAGATCACTTATAACACCATAATCCACATGTATGGAAGCAGGGAAGGCATGATTTGGCATTCCAGTTCTATGGAGAGATGAAGCTGGTGGGCTGCAAACCTGATGCAGTTACACTTACCGTGTTAATTGATTCACTGGGCAAAGCTGGTCAGATAATGGAGGCAAATGATGTGATGTCTGAGATGTTGGACTCTGGGGTGCGGCCCACCTTGAGGACTTACAGTGCCCTCATCTGTGGGTATGCTAAGGCACGGATGCTTGTGGAAGCAGAGCAGATGTTTGACCACATGTTGCAATCAGGGATCCAGCCGGACAATCTGGCTTATTCTGTTATGTTAGATATTTTGCTGAAAGCAGGTAATGTGAGAAAAATGATGGTGCTATACCGTGATATGGTTCGAAGTGGATTCAAGCCAGACAGGAGTCTTTACATGGACATAATTGTAGCCCTCAGAAATGTAACAAAGATGACAATGCTGAAGAGGTTGTGAAGGACATGGAGAAGGTGGCAAAGATGGGCCCACAATTAATTTCATCAATCCTCATCAAGGCAAGATACTTTGACTGGGGTGCTGAGATGCTAAAGCATGCAGTAGCTCAGGGATATGATCTTGATGAGGGGGACTTTGCTACACTCCTGGATTCGTACAGCTCAGCAGGCATGAATGAGGAAGCTTATGCTCTTCTGGAGTTTTTGAAGGAACAATGTCCGAACTCCCATAGAATGTTGTCTGAAACTTCAATTATCATGCTGTGCAAAAATCGGCAGCTGGAACGTGCCCTTGAGGAGTATAGTAGAATGCTAAGAATTGGCTCTTTGTCTACGACATTAAGTGTATATGAGTCGCTAATTACATGTTGTGAAGAGAACGAGACTTTCTCAGAAGCATGTCAGTTGTTTTCAGATATGACATTTTTTGGTGTTGAACCTTCGCAGAACATCTACAGGAGCATGATTTCAATATATTGTAAGATTGGTTTTCCTGAGACGGCTCAGAATCTATTACATCAAGCAGAAAGTGCTGGCTTATTATTTGATAATTTTTCACCTCACCTCATTATAGTTGAAACATATGGAAAGTTAAAGCTATGGCAGAGAGCAGAAAGCTTGGTTGGGAGACTAAGAAACCAGTATCAATCCAAAGTCAATAGGAAAATCTGGAATGCACTAATACATGCGTATGCTGAAAGTGGCCGCTATGAGCAAGCAAGGGCTATTTTCAATATTATGATCAGAGATGGTCCTTCACCATCAGTGGATTCCGTCAATGGCCTTATGCAAGCATTGATTACTGATGGGAGGCTAGAGGAACTATATGTTGTCATTCAAGAGTTACAAGATATGGATTTTAAGATAAGTAAGAGTACCATTCTTTTAATGCTTGATGCCTTCGCACGAGCAGGAAATATATTTGAAGTGAAGAAGATATACTATGGGATGAAGGCAACTGGGTACTTGCCCACCATGCATCTGTACAGGAGCATGATCAATTTGCTGGCCCATGGAAAGCGAGTCAGAGATGTTGAATTGATGGTTGCAGAGATGGAAGAAGCTGGTTTAAGCCTGATCTTACTATCTTCAACTCAATGCTGAAAATGTATGTGAAAGTTGAGGACTTTAGGAAAACTGCCGATGTGTACCAGAAGATCCTGAGTAATGGTTTTCAGGCAGATGAGGAGACGTACAATACCCTCATCATGATGTACTGTAAAGACCAGAGACCTGAAGAAGGTTTATCTTTGTTCAATGAAATGAAACGCCAGGAACTGGAACCCAAGCTAGACACATACAAAAGCTTATTAGCTGCATGCGGTAGGGGGCAGCTATGGGAACAGGCAGAAAATATTTTTGAAAGTCTTTTATCAAAGGGATGTAGAATGGATCGTTCCATGTACCATGTAATGATGAAAATTCATAGGGATTCTGGGAATCATTCAAAAGCTGAGCATGCTCTTTTTCTGATGAGAGAAGGTGGCATTGAACCAACAATCGCTACTATGCACTTGCTAATGGCTTCATATGGCACTGCTGGGCGAGCTGAAGAGGCCGAAAGTGTGCTTAACAGTCTGAAAAGTTCCAGCTTGGACCTCAACACATTGCCATATATGTCTGTTATTGATGCCTACTTGAAGAATGGTAACTATGATATGGGAGTCAAGAAAATGTTGGAGATGAAGGCTGATGGCCTTGAACCTGACCATAGGATATGGACATGTTTTGTCCATGCAGCTAGTTTGTGCCATGAAACAAGCCACGGGATAATGCTTTTAAATACACTTCGTGATGCTGGCTTTGATCTTCCTATCAGGTAGTCAAGAAGTTATGTCTTTTCTTTACAAAACAGTACTTTTGTTATTTAAGACTAAAATCTTACCTTCATCTTGTACAATTGCCATCTTTGCAGACTTTTGATGGAAAAGGCTGAGTCTTTGGTTATAGAGCTTGATATTTTCTTGACCAACTGGGATCTCAAGAAATGCTTCCTTAACTTTGTTAATGCTTTGGAGGATCTCTTATGGGCATTTGAACGTCGTGCCACTGCCTCGTGGGTTTTCCAATTGGCAGTCAGGAAGGGAATTTACCACCATAACGTGTTCAGGTTTTCACCGATATCCAACTATGTGTTCCCTGATTTCTTAAGTACCATGGAAAATTATCTTGATTAATTAAAATGTGATATTTACAGTAATACCACGTAGAGAGTCATTTGGAGAATGAACTCCGAACCTGAAGCAGCCTGCCTATAGAGGAAAACTATAGAGATTGAAAGATCCAGTGAAAAGCTAAGACAACTGGTCTAGGTTCATTGGTGAAGGATCCAGTGGAAACTTGAAGATTTCACCTCCTTCTTCTACTCTTCAAATCAAGATTTGCTCTATGCTAACAAGTTTCTCACAAGGTTATGTCATAAACACTCCACGTAATCATGACTCACCCTATCATCATTCAATGGAGAAGAGACGGACTTAGTCATTCTTTAATGTGCACAAGTCATTACAACTGTTCTTTTTAGGGATTCTCAAGAACCTCAGTCCTAAGACCTACAGTGATGCCATTCAGATGAAGGTTTGGAGTGGAGTGATTCTAGATGAACATCTAAGAAAGGTCCTGATTCATCAAATTGTCTAAATTCTCTAAATAACGCATGTACATCCTTGGGGCAGAAGTGGGAAAGGAGTGCAGACTTTCAGTTTCAAGTTTAACTGCATGAGTAGAAAGCTCCATGCCCAAGTGAAATTGAGATCTGAGTTCATTGAATCTAGGGATGTTGTTGGACCTAGGCGAAGAGGTGAGGCAAGGCCACTATAAGTCGCTTGTCTCCAGAGAATTTTGCCTAGCTGACCACCTTGGACTTCTTCTATTGCTATTCCCACTTGCCCTAGCTTGTCAAGGATCTAGCCCCATTCATGGACCTGTTTGCCCAGTCCAATTGACCCCACAGCACATAAACCCTGCAGTCCTGCTCCCACTCGTGTCGGCAGTAGTCAATGCCAGAACAGGGGGTCTCTAGACTCCCTCTCTCTCTCTCTGCATGAGAGGTCTGCCCTCCTCTCTTTTCCTTGTTGAATGTATCACAAAGACACAGATGAGTAGATGACAGATAAGGGGTTGATTATCACAAAGACACAGATGAGTAGATGACAGATAAGGGGTTGATCACCCTCTACCTCTCTCTCACAATCTCTCTCTATGTCTCCCTCTTTCTCTCTCTTTCTCTGACTCTTTTTTATGGATATTTCTTAGAATGAAAAAAACTAAAAGACTTTCCTTTAAATGGTCCTTGTATTGTTGTCTTATTTTCTATGATCAGCGATAAGAGTGATGAATGGCCTGATCTTTGGTATTGGATTATCATACTCTGATTTTGGCATTTTGCATTAACAAGGCTACAAATTACTTGCGATATTTCATCTTCTACATTCAACAAAGGCTGCAAATTACTTATTCCACATACTAACATATTTACTTTACTGTGATGAAAATTTGCTGGATAAGTAATAAACCTTAAGCTGTACAATTGATTTTCTTTTTCCATTCAGGGAATAGTTATATTTTCTGCTTCTCAATCTATGTGAAATAATGGTTGATCCTATGTTTTATGTATAACATCTTGATTGGATGAAAGTTGTATGTAATATGAGTGGAGCTACATTATGTGGTATTCACTTTACTGATACTTTCCTCTATTGATACCTGCTGCACACTATGGTCTGAAATTATGCCTAGTCATCCCAAAAACTCATGTCATTGGTCTATCTGGCTCACAGCTGGAGGAGACCAAGGTGACTACATACTGGCTGACCCATGTGATGTGTCAGACAGGACAAATGGTATTCAAATACCTTTTGCAGGATGTACCATTTGGAACACAAAGTCGGTGCTAGGAATGGCATATACATGTTTGGAAGAAACTATGATGTTTAGAATGAAGAAATGTTTAGGAATGGAATGTATCTATTAAGATGTAAACATACATGTTTCTGTTCATTGTTCCAAACATGTTTTTTTTCTCTTCCAAACATGTGCATGTTCTTAGCACCTATGTCTCCTTCCAAGCAAGCATATGTCACTAGGAAATGGATCTGGAATATTTATAATGTCTAATGCATCATATGGGTCTGCCACCAATCAGCTTGGTCTGCTCCAACCATCATGTTATACCAAGTCAACCAATCTTAGGGGTGGGTTTACCAGATGACTAGGCACAAATCACAATTACCCATCATGGTGAGCAGCAATTTTACTCATAGATCATTACCAATAGACTTGATAGCTTCATAACACTGACCTATTGTTTTCCCAGGGGTTTTCACCTATATATGCATACAAATGTGTCTTAGTTGATTCCATCCCTTGAAATCATTGTATTTGCCAATATACATATAAGATACTTCCCCGACTGACTGGTATTCTAAACTGCTGTTGAATTACTGTTTGACCAAGGTATTTAATTAAGGCTAGAGTCGTTTTTTTGTCCAATAACAATTTTAGAGATTATTCTCATGGCACTGATGAGAGGGGTATGACTATTTTTAGGGGTGTATTCTCAAATACATAAATTTTTTAGGGTGTATAGGCAAGAAACTCTTATTTTATTATGGCCTTCCTTTGTCTGCAATAGCCTATAATTTATTTCTTAGTTTGCTTTGCTTTTTCCTGTATGGCAATATTCATTGGTGACTGAAATCCAGGGTTGCAGAGAAAGACTGGGGAGCTGATTTCAGAAAGCTCTCTGCTGGTGCTGCTCTTGTTGGTCTGACTTTATGGCTTGATCACATGCAGGTGAATCTGTGTCAACAAACTCCAAACGATTATGTTTCTCTAGGTAGCTAATATTATACAGAAGTTTCACAGTAGGGTTTAGAAGTTCATTGTAGAAACCCCTTGGTTGGTGATGTGAGAGTCCACAAGCAGGTTGTTTGGTTCTTGATAACTTATTTTACCAAAACGAAATGATGTTGTTCTGAACTTCCACACAAGATAGGGTGAACGCAGTGAAGCAAATGTGTGGCCTTGTGAATATTCCTTTAATCTAAGTTCATAGAAAAGCAATGCAAAAGTTCTGTATCTTACCGCCACAGCATCCATCCCAAAACCAGCATTTATGCACTATTATATATATATGAATGAAGGAGCCTTCAATTTAACTTGTGTCGGATGCTCTGACAGGTCAGGAACTATTTAGTAGAGTTTGTTTTGTCTTTCCAGACTCTTATGTATATTCTTTTCAGTACCTATATCAAATTTATATCGAAGTGTGACCTTGCCATTGGCCATCATACCACAGAAAAAAAAAGTTGTTTAGCCCATGTGGTTCCAACCTGGCAGCCTCAGGCCCTCAACTGTCCTTTCCCTTTTCCTGAGTGGTACCAAGGCCTCTTCTCTTTTCTCCGGAGGTGGCAAAGCCACCTTTCATTAAAACAAAAGATGAGAACAAGTATTAAAGGGGAACACCAAAACCCTGGACAACCTGAAAGCACAGCAACAAATTTATCAAGACAATGGAATGAAGCCCTGAAAAGGCAACAAGAAAACTGGTATAATGGGGTAAAATAAAGGGCATTGTTGCGGGTTCTTATGGCATTCTTAAATTCCTGAATTACTTCAGCACATAATACTGAATAATTATGTGATTTTATTAATTTTGAGATATCATGACAAGTGATAATACATCCATCAAGCATCCACTAAGCAGAGAGGAATAATGAGAAGACCACCTAGAGGTTTTGGTATATGATCATTTACTATGAATATGGAGAAGTTCAGCTTGTTAGTGCAACACATCTCTTTAATCTTTGGTTCTCTGACTCTGTTGTGGCAGGATGCTTCATTGCAGGGAGTTCCTGAGTCACCAAAATCTGTTGTTCTAATTACAGGAACTGCCTTGTATAACATGGTCTCTTTGAACAATACATTGAAGGCATACCTTTGGGAGATGGGATCACCTTTTCTGCCTTGTAAAACTCGCACTGGCTTACTTGTTGCCAAGGCTCACTCTCTTAGGATGTGGCTCAAGGACTCTTCTTTCTGTATGGACCTTGAGTTGAAGGATGCACCAGCTTTACCGAAATCAAACTCAATACAGCTCATTGATGGATGTTTTATGCGATCTGGTCTAGTTCCAGCATTTAAGGACATACATGAACAGTTGGGACAAGTGGGACCGAAGAAGTTTGCAAGGTTGGCACTATTGTCAGATGAGAATAGACAGAAGGTCATCACAGCTGATATCAAGGGCAAAAAGGAAAAGCTGGAGAAAATGAAGAAGAGAGGGATTGTGAGAGCAAGAAAGCCAACAAGACTTCGTACTGGAAAGATTGTGAGAAGACGACATCAGAAGCATCTGCAGTCAACATCAGGGTAGGAGATGAAAGTTCATGGAACAGAAAAATCCATGATGTACTGGGATATGCTACAATGGGCAGTGAATTTTGCCCCAAGCATGTGGTTGTTGGTGCCATCACTGGTTTCTATGGGCACTACTCCTAGTTGACTGGGTTCTAAAATTGGCCTTTTGGATGCCCATGGATTATGCTCTAAAGGAAGCATTAGTTTTCAGCAAATGGCTGTCATGTCATATGGCAGGCGGATAACTCTCGTCAATTTCTCTTTGGGTTCTCCATTCTTTACTCTGAGTATCAGGTAGGTCTCCGCACAAATTCTGTTATTTTTCCTGTTTTTCTTTTGTGTTTCTTTTCATTTGATCATTCAGTGTAATCTAAAAGTGATATTCGTCTGAATAATCTATAGTTCCTGCAGTGCCTATTCTGGATTTTCAGTTGATCTGGAACCTCAAACGATGTTCCCATAGTTGGAACCCTGAAATCAGCTGTCATGTATTTTCTCCAGTGCATGACTTCATTCAGTGCATGACAGCACCAGGATGGAACCTATCTGCTGAGACGCAACTGCTGCAGCTTTTTCCAGAAAACTGGTTGTGTTTGGCCACCAGAATTCTTCCCAGTCCTTCCTGGAGAGTTAAAAAGTGATGAGAGATCCTTGTACATGCTTTTCTTCGTTGAACTGCTTCTGTGAATAGCGATAAGGTTCCACTGTATGCCGAAGTCCTCCTCCGCTGGAGTATTGGACAATAATGTTATAGAAGCCATTTTGTATGTCAAGCTTTTGTGGAGATCCTTGTTCATTGAATAGTTCGTGGAAGAGAGGAGCATCGAATCAGGGCATGAAGATGGTAATATGGAAAGAGGAAATAATGAATCTTTTTCTCTCTGTCTGCTCGAGCTACAAAGTTAGAACATCAAAGGTAAGTATAAACGAAGAAGGATCCTTTTTCTTGGTGCCTTTTTGTGAAGCATGAAATTAATCTCTTTTACTTTACAAAGAAACTTTTCTCAGTTATTTATGTTTAATAACAAAGATTGAGATATTAATTTTTTTTTCATGCTTAATTCACCTAATAAGAAAAAGAATCCCGAAATTGGGAAAAGAAAGTGAGCTAAAACTATATATTATTGGCCCCTGGGGCATGCTATTTTGACTTTGAGTAAAATTTCTGAGGATCGTGTCTACGAGCGAGATCCTTCGTCGGTAAGTTGCTACATGCAGGTCTATCTATATGCAGGTGGAACCATTTGAAAACCATGGCCTAGCAGGGCCGGTCTGATGTCCTTATTTTTATTAATTTATCGTCTGGATCGAAATGTAGTGATGCGGTATGCTTCAGTACGCGTTGATCCAGATCATGTCAGGCACAGCCAACCTTATTTAAAAGAGACTTTTTTTTGGCATATGCACCCTTCCTAAAAGTGAAAACTACTTGGAAATCTATCATACATTTGTATTTATATATCTATGTGCCGTGCCTATATGAATGAACTTAATGTTTACATGTGTCCTCACAAATTTTTGTCAAAATATCTATAAAATATTCCTCTTTTTGTGCACTACTTAGAGATTTTCACAGTTTGTTAACGGAGAGTGACGAAGAGGACATATGTAACAATTACTGAAGTGTAAATGATACCATATAAACATGAGCATAAGTATAGTTTTATGCAGTTTTTACTTGAAGAAGAACCCGCTTAGAGAAGAGAAAAGAAGTAGAGAAAGACTTGTTTCACATGAAACGGAAAACCGTGCCTACCTTAGGTAAAACAGGTTTCCCATGTTCACGAGAAACAAATCTTTTTTAAAGAAGTATGTTGACCGTCACGGCAAGATCTAGAGGTGTAAATAATCGAGTCGAGTAGTGTTCTACTCAAACTTGATTGTTCATTTAAAATTTTGTTTGAACTCGACTCAATATTGTCAACATTTAAATCTTATTCAAATTTAGTTCATTTAACTTTTATATGTATTTGAACTCCGACTCGTCGAACAACTCATTTAACCTAAATGAGTTTGAATTCAAACTTGATCCGAACATTTAGATGAATTCAAATTTATATTCGATTTGTTTAAAATTATATTGTGGTGGCTATTTCTAGCCACCATCTTGTACTGGGCCCGTCATGGCCTGGCCCAGTCCGGCAGACAGACGTGGCCTTATCACAAGGCGCCACGGCGTTTCAAGGACGCCTTCGAAGATCCGTGTCCGGTCCCTGCAGTCAGGTACCAGCGGGGCCCAGCGATCGCCTCCGAGCACCACCACCTGTTCGGACAAAGGCCCTTCCTTCCGAACAGAGTTGCTCGGATCGCTCCCTACGTCCCTTCTGTATAACAACACCTCCTTACATCAAGGCACCTAACAGCGAGATAGCCTCCGGGCATCAGGTGCCGAGCAACGGGTTTGACTACCGAACAACAGGTCTGCCTCACCTGATAGGCTACCTGCTCGGTACCCTTCCTCCTCCCATGACGGAGCTGAGCAGCCCTTCATCACCTATGACAGTTACAACTCTACGCCACGCGCATCCCACGTCAGTGGTGCGTTAACTGCCCAGCTCCTCAACAGGCGCCTCAACGCGTACCCCCCCCCCCCCCCCCCCCCCGTTGTGCGCACCAACCGCGCGTCTTTCCAGCATGATCCAGAGCCGTTACGGCCATCCACCCTAGCGTTCCATGCCTATAAAAGACATAGGAATAATGCCATGCGGAGGTACGCTCTCTCTCACGCGAATACACTTTCCCAACGAGAATCCCCATCCTCTTCAGTCATCTACTGACTTAGGCATCTAAGGGTTCTCCCCGGTTCTTCAACCGGGCCCCCTTGACGCCTTTTCTGGTGATTGCAGGCCCTTCGTCCGCCTCCAGCGTTCGTCTTCTTCCCTCTCAAGTGTAGGCCCATCGGGTTCTGGCCCAAACAAGAAAAACCTCCACACTTTTGGCGCCATCTGTGGGAAAGACACAGTCATGGCTCGCGGACGATCCTCTTACCAGAACGTTGGGAGTAGGCGACGAGATCCCGCCAGTCACGAGCGGAATCTCGTCGTCGATCCCCTCCTATTGACGTCAACATCGCCCCCGCCGGTTCAAACAATGACATCCGCACCAGCCCGCAGCAGCAACCGCCCTGGAGATTGCTGAACTCCGGGGACAGATGCAGTAGTTAACGGGCATTGCCTAGCCCTACAAGCTCAGTTGGCTGGGCCACCGCCCCGGAGCCTTCCCTACCACGGAGAGGCAGGCAGGTTCGTCCCATCGACGATCTCGTGTCCTTCTGGCGCCTCAGGATCAGCAGGCGGACTCTCCGCACCGATCGCACCGAGCCCCGTCCGAGGAGCGGGCACCGGAGCGCCGAGGCCGTTCTCCCCGTCGCTCTGTCGTCTCCCCCCGTCCGCCGTGCTCGGTTGTGGGAGCCAACTCCCACGGGTCCGGCCGAGAGGGTTCCGTCCATTCCGAGCAGGAACTCGCCAGGCACCTCTACCGAGTGGTCGACCTGGAGCGCCGCGTGGACGCAATGGTTCAGCGTGCGGAGGGAAAAGCCCTGGCGGAAGATGACCTGGACTTCCGCTCTCCCCTTTCAGTGGGGAGATCCTGGAAGCTCGGGTCTCTCCCAAACTCCCTCTGCCTACCATCGCACCCTACGACGGCACCACCCCGACCCGGCCGACCACATCCACAGCTTCGAATCGCACATGGTGTTCCACGGAGCATCAGACGCGGCCAAGTGCCGAGCCTTCCCTGCAACTCTCAAGGAGACCGCCAGAGCCTGGTTCGAGACTCTGCCAGCGGCTCCATTTCATCCTTCCGCCAGCTGACGAAATCCTTCCGGGATAACTTCCTTGGCGGCAAGTCACAACCCTCGCACGGCGGCTTCCCTTCTGGCCATACGCCAGAAGAAGAGCGAAGCGCTGTGGGACTTTGTCAAAAGGTTTCGAACAGAGGCGCTTCACATTTCGCACCTGGACGTCCCTCTAGCCATCAGTGCCCTCATCCAGGGCACTCGCGATGGCTTCCTACAGAGGACTCTCGACGTCCAGCAGCCCGCAACCAACCCTCGCCGAGCTGCTTTCCATCGCACAACGCCACGCGGCTTGCGAAGAAAGTTTAGCTGCAGGCCGAGCAGAGCAGGGGGAATCGTCGGACAAGAAGAGGCCCTCCGACAACGGTCCTGACCGTGATCGGAAGAAAGGATGGCGCAATGGAGACTCACCGCGCCGACCACGCCCCTTCACCAACTATACCCCCCTCACTGTGGCACCCGAACAGATCCTGGCGGAGATCCAGAATGAACCATTCATTCTGTGACGGATCGCCTCGTCAAGCCCGTTAAACGATAACGTACTTGATCCGAGTTCGCCTCCCGCGAACGTGCCGAGCCTCGCAAGGGATACCAAACCACAGTCCGTGTAAACATAAAGGAACACACCACCATTTCATATATATTCACAGTTTACATAGCCAAATTTCCACAAAAACTAAAAAATAAGTACAAGAGCCTGGGGCATACCCCAAGTTACAACTGAAGAAAGTAAACAACTACAAAACTACACTGCTGGAGCTACTCTGCTGGAGGTGCTGACCCTGCACCGCTACGACGCGGCCCGGAACTGGACGTCGACGAGAGACGTCCTCCTCGCTCTCACCTGTAGGGGTAGGGGTGCCCTCCTAGTCACTGGCTCGTAGGGAACTCCCCCAAAACTGAGCGAAACAAACACCACGAGTACGAATAGTAAACAGCACCAACAATTATATAACAGCTAAGCAGGTAAGTAAAGCTGTAAAGTACTCACCGTCTGCCGACTACGAGAAACAACAGTAATAATTAAACGGCAAACCAGTACAGGTGTACAAGCTAAAGTAGAGACAGCCAACACGAGCCACGTGAACTGGTTCGCGACACCAGAACTACCTCGGACAACTACCACAGGTCTACCTCTCAGTCTCGCAGCCACGGACGAAAGGTCCAGCTGCCGCTCCACGTAAAAAGGTCAAGCAACTGTGAGACCAACTAAACACCACCACCTGCAGACCACCGGTCACAGGCCCATGCCTGGCACCTCCAGAGACCCTGGCCTGGGCTCACTAGAGTGAGGCACTGGAAAAGGACTAGCTGGGGTCCAGTACGTCTACTGGTGTTCGTACCCCCACTACGAGCGCGCTACAAGTGACTAAAAACAAACACAAGTGTCACTGTCCCACTGTCGTCTTTCCCTCAGCCGGACGTACAACTCTAACACAAGAGTGAAGGGTGTCCAGGTCAGACACAGACCTCGACGTACAGCACAAGTACTGGGGACAAAGCCCCGAGCTAACAGCCTGGCTCACAAAGAACCTGGGCACCCAACTGGAGAGGTAACCACGGTAGGCGTCGTACTACTCGCCACGTACACAGAACCACGTGCACGTCACACACAAACCACGTGAAACCTCACGTAAACCACAAGTAACCACTGGTCCACTACATGTGAACCCAACTGACTCGCGTACACAACGCGCAGTCACCGAAGTAAACAACTAATAACATACCTTGTATGCTAAACTCGTAAACCAAGTGCACTCAGTGCACCTCATGTGTCAACACACATGCATTATCGATAATTATTGTACTTAGTCATTTCTGCTCATATAGAAATAGGCGGCCACATCGACTGCTGCTTACAGGGAGTCAACGGCAAGGGTTCTGGCCGTTAACCTCTTGGCTGAGGATCTTGACGGCAAGCGATGTTGACGCCAAGTTCTCCGCCATAAACCCTGCAGAAACCCTAATCCGGCTCTGCGGGTTTTCTACTGTTCTACTACTGAAAAAACATGCAAATGCGATTCCTTTAGCATGCTAAAACCCATACAACCCACTAAACATGCTTTGAACATTAAATAACTCAAACCACCCTTTATCCCGCATGGTGCAACATGATCCAAACATGCATTATCATGCTGGTTCAAGTAGTTATGATGTGTTTTAATGTTCCTACGGAGCTAAGCGGGTTCGTCCCCTACCTCAGAACGCGTTAGAATCTCCTGCAATCCCCCGGTTCACAGCCGAGCCCTCCCGAGCTCCCATGGCGAATTGCACCACGCCGCGACGTTTCCCTCTTCCGTCGCGTAATTCAGCGATGCTGCGCATTCTACGATCGTCCAACTACTCCTCGGTACCTGTTGGAAGCTTCAAAGACTCGGGGGCAGCAAGCTGGGGCAAGAGGGAATGAGTGAGAGCTGTGAGAACTGCCCTCGGGTGAGCCTAAACCTGCACCATTCTCAGGTTGGCGTCAACCCCCATGCCGCCAACAGCACCGCAACCCTCTGTGTCCACATCTACTGCCGCCAAGTTCATGCAGTAAACGTCCACTAAGCTGGACGCCAATAGGTCAACGGCCACACCTGGCCGCCAATTCCAACAGGACAGCGTATGTCCCATTCTATTCCGGACCAACTCTGCGCTGCACCTGCAAACTACACATCCATACCATGCTTTCAACAAACCGACTCACATTGGCCTCACAACGGCCGCCACAACCACAACACACACGATCCGCATGGATCCGAAAAGCACGCGACGTTACATTCCCTGTGGTGGCCCCACCAGTGGAGCCAAAGAAGGCCTTCACGAGGTCTGATAACTTACTCTGATCAAGTGATGGTTTCACGGGCTTTAGGGGGCCTAACCGATGGTGCAGGTCCGTGTTAATATAAGGGAATTGAAAGGTACATAGCCTTATTTCGGTCTTTATACACTGCTGGTAGGGACCCTGGTTTTTGATCATTCATGGTTTTGATTTTTGTCTGGTGTTTTGTGTATGTAGAAAATTCTGAAATGGCTGATAGGAGAGATTGGGGTGGTGGAGGAGATGATCCGGAGGAAAGCACCCAGCGTATGATAGAAAGAATTGGGAAAGCCTCACGGATATTCGGGCAAGAATGGATCAGCAGGCGCCAGTACCACCGGTTGCAGTGCCACCTGGGGATGGAGAGGCTGTACCTGTTGCTCCAGTTCCGCCGAGAGTGGAGGTGCCTTTTGTAGCTCATGTGCCACCACCAGTGTTGTTAGCGGAAGAACCAGTGTTGCAGGTTGAAAGTTTCTGAGATTGCAGCCACCTACTTATTCAGGAGGGCCGAATCCAGATACAACTGAGCATTGGGTTCATGAAATTGAGAGAGTTTTTGCGACTATGAGGTGTCCGGTAGCGGATAGAGTGGTATTAGCTGCTTACCAGTTGAGAGGTTTTGCCTTGGAATGGTGGCGATTGAAGATGCAAACCACTTTTGCAGGCAGGACGGAAGAAGCTATCACTTGGCCGGAGTTTCTTGATGTATTAAACGATACATTCTTTCCGATCCAAGTGCAGCAAGTAAAAAGAGAGCAATTCCGAACTCTTCAGCAAGGAACTCTTCAGTCTTAGAGTACCAGATGAGATTTATGGCACTTAGCCGTTATGCGCCATATGTGGTTTCAGATAATAATATGATGGTTGAGTACTTTATCAGAGGATTGAGAGTGGAATTGCAGGATGCGATAGTACCTCTTATGTGCAAGACAGTGGAAGAGGCAGCGCAGAGGGCAGCTACTTTGGAGAGGTCTATCCGTACTCGTCAGGCAGGTGAATCAGGTTCAGGTAGTTTCCGGCTACCGCAGCAGACAGTAGGTGCAAGCAAGGGCAAGGCACCAGCAGGACCTTCTTCATCTGGTTTCGGGAAATGGGGCCAGAAGTTAAAGCAAGCATTTAAAGGCAAAGGAAGAGGATGGGGAGGTCGTCCGCAGTTCCAGCAAGGCCGAGGTAGGCCTGAGGTGGAGGAGTCGCAGCAGAGTACTGCCAGGCAGCCTATTGTTCCTCCAGGGTATAGATGTTATAATTGCAATCAGCCGGGACATTTGATCCGCAATTGTCCGTATGCAAGAGAGTATGGGTATGGCAGAGGTGTGCAGCAGCAGCAGCAGCCTCAGCAGTTCCAGCAGCCACAGGCAGGTCGTGGCAGAGGAGCACCGCAGCAGCGAGGGAGAGGCCGGGTTATGGCTATCACCCGAGCCCAGGCAGAGGCGTCAAATATGATAGAAGGTATTTTACCTCTTATGAATATTCAACAAGAGTCTTTTGATTCGGGTGCCTCTCATTCTTTTATTTCCGAAGAATTTTTGGATTGCATAGCTCATCCTTTAGAAGAGAAGTCTTGTGAGTTAGTGGTGGAGGTTCCTTCAGGTGAGTTCTTACTCACTTCGAGCTATATAGATGAAGCTCCTGTTATGATTGAAGGGAACCAGATGCCGGGTCGGTTGTATGCCCTGCAGTTGTCAGATTATGATATCATTCTGGGTATGGATTGGCTTGAAATGTATGGAGCAATGTGTTAGATTGCAGAAAGAAAAGGATCAGATTTTGTCATCCTAATGGTGCAGTGTTTGAATATCAAGGTATGCTTTTTATACCTCCAAGTTTCTAATTTCTGCAATTAAAGCTAGAAAGTTGATTAATGATGGGTGTGTGGCCTATTTAGCCTCAGTAAGTTTGGTAGAAGCCAGTCAGCCAATGAAGCAGTTCCCGTGGTTAGGGATTTGCTGATGTTTTTCCAGAAGATTTGCCTGGTTTAGCTCCACACAGAGAGGTGGACTTTTCTATTGAGTTGCTGCCAGGTACCATGCCGATTTCTAAAGCCCCATATCGGATGGCCCAGCAGAACTTAATAATTGAAAAAGCATTAGAAGATTGTTGCAGAAGGTTTTATTAGACCGAGTCATTCCCCGTGGGGAGCGCCGGTTTTATTTGTGAAAAAGAAAGATGGAAGTTTTCGGATGTGCATTGATTATAGAAAATTGAATGATGTGACCATTAAGAATAAGTACCCGTTGCCGAGGATAGATGATTTATTTGATCAGTTGCAATCAGCAAAGGTGTTTTCTAAGATTGATTTGAGGTCCGGGTACCATCAGTTGAGAATCAAAGAGGAGGATATAGATAAGACAGCGTTCAGAACCAGATATGGTCACTATGAGTTTGTGGTAATGCCTTTTGGTGACTAATGCTCCTGCAGGTTTATGGATCTGATGAATAGAATTTTTCATCCATATTTAGATCAATTTATTGTGGTCTTTATTGATGATATTCTAATTTATTCAGCATCTGAAGAGGAGTATGCAGCTCATTTGAGGTTTACCTTGCAGTTGTTAAGGGATAACCAGCTGTTTGCTAAATTCAGTAAGTGTGAATTCTGGTTAAAGGAAATTCAGTTTTTGGGTCATGTTATTTCAGCAAAGGAGTAGCAGTGACCCGAGTAAAGTGGAAGCTGTGTCTAGGTGGGAAGTGCCTAAGACAATAATCGAGATTAGAAGTTTTCTGGGGTTGGCAGGTTATTATAGGCGCTTTATTCAAGATTTTTCTAAGATTGCACACCTATGACTAGATGACCAGAAAGGGTGTGCCTTTTGTGTGGTCCGGTGAATGTCAGAGAAGTTTTATGGAATTGAAGAAAAGACTCACCAGCACCTATATTGACATTACCGGCAGGGAGTGGTGGTTTTGTGTTGTATACTGATGCTTCAAGAAGAGGTCTTGGTGCAGTGCTTATGCAGCATGGTAAAGTGATAGCCTATGCGTCTAGACAATTGAAGCCAGCAGAAGAGAATTACCCCACTCATGATTTAGAATTGGCAGCAGTTGTATTTGCTTAAAAATGTGGAGGCATTATCTGTATGGCGAGAGATTTGAGATTTTTACAGATCATAAAAGCTTGAAGTATATCTTCTCGCAGAAAGATTTGAATCTTCGCCAGCGCAGATGGGTTGAATATTTGAAGGATTATGATTTTAGTTTGGCTTACCATCCGGGTAAGGCCAATGTTGTAGCTGATGCCTTGAGCAAAAGGCATATATGAATTTGATGATGATTAAAGAATGGAAGTTGTATGAAGAAGTAGCGGAGAATCCTTGTATGTGCCCAGCAGTCAGCGACGGGCAATTTTAGCTGCCAGTGCAGTAGAGCCATCTTATATTGGCAGATCATTGAAGCTCAGAGAGCAGATGCAGGTTACCTGAAATTGTAAAATGGAAGGAGTTTCTATGATGATAATTGTGTGGTCAGGCTTAGGGGCAGATTGTTTGTTCTGCAGAGAGAGAGAGGTGAAGCAGCGAGTTCTAGAAGAGGCTCATAAATCTAGGTACACTATTCATCCGGGTAGTACTAAAATGTACCATGATTTAGAAAGCATTTTTGGTGGCCTCATATGAAGAAAGAAATAGCAGAATTTGTAGCAAGATGTGCTATCTGTCAGCAGATTAAAGCAGAGCATCAGAAGCCTGGAGGTCTATTGCAACCGTTGCCTATTCCACAGTGGAAATGGGATGATATTGTGATGGACTTTGTGGCAGGTTTACCAAGGTCGAGTTCATGGCATAATGGAATATGGGTGTTTGTTGACAGATTGACTAAGGTGTGCAGATTAGTGGCAGTGAGTATGTCTTGGACAGTGGACAGGTTGGCAAATATTTATGTTGAAAGAATGTTCCATGCATGGTATTCCGAAGACTATTGTATCTGATAGAGATCCAAGATTTACTTCTGGTTTTTGGAGAAGTCTGCAGAAAGTAATTGGTTCTGAGTTGAGATATAGCTCCGCTTATCATCCCCAGACAGATGGACAGAGAAGGACTATTCAGACAATTGAAGATATGTTGCGGCTTGTGTTTAGTTTGGGGAGGTAGTTGGGAGCATCATTTGGGAATGGTTGAGTTTGCCTATAATAATAGTTATCATACCAGTCTTGGGATGGCACCGTATGAAGCTTTATATGGAAGGCCATGTAGAACCCCATTGAATTGGCATGAAGTGGGAGAAAGGCAACTAGTGGGTCCTGAATTGATTCAGCAAACCATGAAGTAGTGAAGCTTATTAAAGAAAAATTGCAGGCAGCTCAAAGTAGGCAAAAAAGTTATGCAGATGTGCGGAGGAGACACTTCAGTTTGAGGTGGGAGATTTTGTTTTTCTGAGAGTTTCCCGAGTAAAGGTATTATGAGATTTGGTAATCTGGAAAGTTGAGTCCAAGGTATGTGGGACCTTCCAGGTGATTGAAAGAATGGGGAAGAGCTTATAGGCTGGATTTGCCAGCTGATTTTGCAGATGTGCATGATATTTTCCATGTCTCCATGTTGAGAAATATTGAAGATCCAGCTCAAATAATTAGATATCAAGGTGGTGACCTGAGGCCGGACATGACTATGCCAGAGTATCCGGTGCAGATCACAGATCGAAAGATAAAGAAGCTGAGGAATAAAGAAATTGAGCTAGTTAAAGTGAGATGAGAAAATAGGTGGGTGGTGAGGATACTGGGAGTTGGCCGCGGAAATGGCTAAAGGGTATCCCTCTGTTTTGAATAAGTTTGTGTATTTTCTTTTTAGATGATAGTACTTGTAAAGGTATGTGTGTATGAGTTGTTTAACTTTGAATTGTGTTATGAATTTCGAGGTCGAAATTTTCTTTTTAGATGATAGTAATGTAACGTCGCGTGCTTTTCGGATCCATGCGGATCGTGTGTGTTGTGGTTGTGGCGGCGTTGTGAGGCCAGTGTGAGTCGGTTGTGTGAAATGTTGGTATGGATGTGTAGTTTGTCCAGGTGCAGCGCAGGGTTGGTCCAGAAATAGAAGGGGACATACTGCTGTCCTGTTGGAATTGGCGGCCAGGTGTGGCCGTTGACTGTTGGCGTCCAGCTTAGTGGACGTTTACTACATGAACTTGGCGGCAGTAGATGTGGACACAGGGGTGGCGGTTTTGTGGCGGCATGGGGGTTGACGCCAACCTGAGAATGGTGCAGGTTATAGGCTCACCCGAGGGCAGTTCTCACAGCTCTCACTCATTCCCTCTTGCCCCAGCTTGCTGCCCCCGAGTCTTTGAAGCTTCCAACAGGTACCGAGGAGTAGTTGGACGATCGTAGTAGAATGCGCGGCATCGCTGATTACGCGAGGAAACGTCGCGGCGTGGTGCAATTCGCGTGGGGAGCTCGCGGAGGGCTCGGCGTGACCGGGGGATTGCAGGAGATTCTAACGCGTTCTGAGGTAGGGGACGAACCCGCTTAGCTCGTAGGAACATTAAAACACATCATAACTACTTGAACCAGCATGATAATGCATGTTTGGATCATGTTGCACCATGCGGGATAAAGGGTGGTTTGAGTTATTTAATGTTCAAAGCATGTTTAGTGGGTTGTATTGGGTTTAGCATGCTAAAGGAATCACATTGCATGTTTTTTCAGTAGTTAGAATAGTTAGAAAACCCGCAGAGCCGGATTAGGGTTTCTGCAGGGTTTATGGCCGGAGAACTTGGCGTCAACATCGCTTGCGCCAAG
>JACBKR010004464.1:0-23638 GCA_014218235.1 Colocasia esculenta | reverse complement strand
CTGACACTGGCTCAACAGCCTGGGCTTGACGCCAAGGTGCCTTCGGCCAGAACCCTAAAACATGCAGAAACTATGCTACTCTATATATATACATATAATGTATAAGGTGTAACATGTATATACCATACCAGGCAATCAATATCATTCATACCTAGGCATACACAAGCATACATAAATACACTAAGATAGATGTACGTAGATATCTACCTATGCGTACATGATGTTTTACATAAGTGTGACTCAACACACGGCAAAGTAAATGACAAGAATTATGAGGGCTCTTCGCAAATCATTAGGAGGTGATATGAATTATGTTAGCTAGGAATAGTCTATTCGATAAAATAGTCCTTGCACACACACACTTGATTTGACATATATATAGTATACACACACGGGTGTAGCATACTTATGTACATTATGCTTGGAATAGATGGATACAACATGCGCACCGCTAATTAGATTAACTTACACAACTTTACCTAACATTGCTTAAGTACCATATGCATAGGATTCCTTAATATGTACTATATGCATAATTTAGCCAATGACTATTCTCACCTAAATATCATAAAATACATGCATGTTATTCTTGAGGAGTATAGAATTTCAATATAAACCACTAATTACACCTACCATGCTTGAACTCTTTATGCATATGCAATGTACGAAGTACAATATTCACATTAGCTAAACCATGCAAATGAGCAACGCTTACAACTAATCATACACATGCATACACAAATACACCAAGGTGTTATGCATGTAGAATTAGGTATACAATTGTCACACGCACAAGGTAACATACATACGTACATACACATATGTACTTCATACACTCCCATACAAAATTCCATGAAATAGGTGGTATAGGATATTCTTCAATATTTAGATAGCACACGCATAGTATTATTCAAGTATCCTAAGTCAGAGATTCTTGGTATTTATAATACACCTCTAATTAGCTAATTGTTCACTTCTACATTAATTATCATATACACCTATGTATATATATATATATATATAGATATCGCACATGCTCATGCTCAAAAGAAGGATAAAACTTATAGTAGGCACAATGAACTACGCATGCTAAGCACACAACAACCGAACACCCACACACCATTCATATACATACAGATATATAAAGAGAATAAAAATCCGGGGCCTTACACCCTCCCCCTCTAGAAAAATCTTCGTCCTCGAAGATCGCATCGAGTACCTGTGGTGACGTCGCCGAGGTCATCATCAGTTACTCTCGCTCCTATATCGCGGTCGGTGAAGCGCCTCGCGGAGTGAACTTCGTCTTCAGATTCGGACACTCTTTAAGCCGATGATCTTTGCTTCCACATTTAAGACACCTTCCTTCCTTCCTCCAACATGCTTTCCCACCATGACGCTTCCCGCACTGGGTGCACTCGGGCTTCTCGATGCTTGAGGCCACAGTTGATTGTTGACTTTCCAAGGGTTTCTCCTGTTTCTTATCTTGCCTTTGGAATGGCTTGATCCTATTCTCCTTTGGAGTTGCCTCCCCCTCTGGGAGAGATCCCGCTCCATTCCCTTGCTGGGTGGTCACACCTAGAAGTTCTCCTAAGGTACGTGAATCGAGTTCCAGAAGCCTAACCCTCACTGATGGCTTAAGTCCTTTCACGAAATTCTTCAGCTTGCGGTTCTGCTCATACCTCCGAGACTGAGCACCACGTCTACCACGTCCAGCCATAGTCTGCAAAATAAATAACTCAATTAGAACCTAGGTTACTATATTCTAACTATTCTCCCCATTATCTTCCATCTACTATTAGTAGATTTTATATATATGGACAATTCCCTATGAAGACTTTGCAATGATGTGACGGTGATGGCCTATCCATGTACAGTCTCAACCTTGTCGCTCTGATACCAATCTCTGTAACGACCCTCTTCATACCGGTACGATTATACCAATCCCCATCGGTATAAAGGGCGTCGTCACAGTGGGACATGTACCCACACTGGTCGATAGGTTGATATGTACCTGGATAGCAATAGAGTACAGCGGAATAAAATAAACAACTCAACTCTTAACCCGTCACCAACACACATTCCACAATCTAAATAGCGAAATGGAAAGACAATGTCCACATTAATACAAAATAAAGAGAACTACAATGCCCAAATATTGTCCATACAATAATCCTTTTGTGCAAAAGAAAAGTACAACTGGTAACAGCTCCACAAAATAGTCTTCTATATGATGATCCTCGTCACGCTTCCTTCTAGTGCACGATACCTGTCAACCTGTACGCCGAAGCAAGAGTGAGTCCAAGGACTCAGCAAGCAACACTACCCATAACATACACGTATAAGTCATAGGGGTTTTACATACACATTTACAATTTTCAAAACATGGCATACTAGTCTTTCCTTTCCGAGGTTTCAACCTATCATGAAAGTTTTACAAGTTTATACATGGATCATGCTTTCAGATTTTGTAGGAATAAATTTACCTATCACATGCTCTCTATTCAATTTACTTATGAAACTTGTCTTTAAAGAACCAAGACATGAGAGCTACTAACATGAACATTGTGCACACATGAAAGGAAACACAACTAGCATGGATCTTACATGTTTTTAGACAAATACATGGACATTTCTACATGCTTTAGGTTGCTGATTTCACATGATTCAATGGCTATAAATCTACACATGAGAGCTACAACGTTGCTTAAAACATATCATGTGAACAAACAATCATGCTATCTTGTACCCGTTTTCCCCAATTATCCCTAACATGGATCCTAGACATCTTTGCTCATAATAACATGATGCTAATAACATAAATTCACTGATTTCACATGATTTCAGATTTGTCTCGCATGGGTTTCAATAACATACTCTCGCATTTTCAGTTTCACATGATTGCACACTTACTCGTTCACATTGTTCGCTTTTACACATTTGACATGTACACATGTTCACACTTACACAATTTACTCATTTCCACATCATTTTCTCTTCCACTTTCACTTATCACATATCACGTCGATTGCACTTACCACGTGCATCTTGGGCACTTACCACGTTCCATGTTCACATATCTCACACTTTAGTCATTTTCATTACTTAAACAATTTGCCATGACACATAGTCCTAACCACCAGTAGAGGACACTAACAACTATCTCATAGCTCGTGCTCATTCCTTAGCACAGCTCTCAACACAACTCATAACACAACACATGACACAACTCATACACATACTCACCACCTAGGCAATACAGCGGTGAATCTTGGTAACTGCGCAGACCGGGAGAAGCCCTCTCCACCCTATCCAGTGGTACTTGTCCACCTCCGGGGTTTTCCCAATGCCTTTGGGACAAACTTATATCACATGGAGCCTTCTATAGGGACTTTTCTATATACGGCTCCCGATGCCTCTAGGGTAGCAGTGTCACATAGGCACAACTTTTACACTTTACTCATACCGAGTTTTAACACGTATTTTACATATAACACTCATATCTCCTTTGTTTTCTCACGCACAATGTGTCTTTATTTTTCACCTAATCATGCTACTACAGATTTCAGGAGTTTAACACAGTAAATACACTAATCAGGTTGGGATCAAGTAATAACTATCCGCATTACGATAACATACGTAATTTATTACATTTCACATGAAAATGCATAACTTCTTATTTACTGATCCAAATGACCTGAAATTTTAACCACATGCTGTTTTCGGGTTCATGATCATACACTCAAATTTTCAGATTTTTCTGAGCTAAATATAATTTACAGAAAATAAAACACCTAATTAGCGTGCTATTGGTAACTTAAGTTAACATGGAGTTTAACACATCTTGTAATTTAGCCACTTGCTGTTTAAACATAAGCTACTAATATATGCAGGAATTGAGGATACAAAATTACCCTAATTCATGCATCTATGGATTGAACCCTACAAACCATTCTTGCATGCTTTTATTTTACCGAACCAAATTTATTTGCAAATTACACAAGCATGGATAAATTACCAAATTTGCAAACGCATATGCTGACCCACTGATCTTCATGATTAGACTAAAACCAAGGCATTCATACTAATTCAAATCATGAACAAGGATTTGCAAGATTATCTACAAGTCATGTTCACAAGTTTAAAGATACCATTATCCCACATTCACCATCCCACACCACATTCATCCATACATCACAATCAACAATATACATAGAGTATAAGGTTTACCATATATCCTCATCACGGAAAACATCTCGAAATTAATACATAAGAAGGACAGAACAGCTCACTGTTCTGTCCAGAGGAACTAGGCGGCGGTCTCTGGCCGCTGACTCAGGGTCAGCGGCATGGCCGATGGACGCCAAGCTCATCACAGGCGTCCAGGGACCTTGCCGTCGAATCAGGTCTGTGCAGAAACACAGACCCGAGCTCTGAAACTTGGGTGAATGGGAGGGTCTAGGACTCGAAGAAAAATCCATAAAAATAGAAAAACCCACCTAGACTCATACGGGGACACCATAGATAGGTCACTTGCCTTTCACAAATTCCTCCAAGGGATCTAGGGCTCGGTGAAGACCTCCTTGGGCAGTCCCAAGAAGTTGCAGGATGGCCTCCAAGATCACCTTCCTCCGGGTTCTTGGATGAGCTCTACAGCAGGGGGCGATGGGAGACCTTCCCCTTTGCTCCAGCTTTCTTCTTGTCGCAGTAGATGGCCGGATCAACCTCCAGGGGGTCGGATTTGTGTGCTAAAAGGGGTTTTTCTCACAGACTTTCTCTAGGGTTTTTCTTTCTCTATTTCTCCTCTTGCAAGGGTGAAGGGAAAGAGTGGAGAGCCATTTCGGGTTCAGACTTAAGGGAGTCTCTCTCCCACTCACTAGGGTGATAGGACACCCTTCAGAGCCGTTGGGGACATCCCCCAATGGTTGGCTTGCCTTGTTTCAGAAGCTTGCAGCTCTGCTGCGCATGCAGGCCAGAGAGATTGACGTCCATATCGCTGGACGCCGGAGTTAGTGTTGGCGTCCATGTCTGGACGCTGACCTATGGCTCAACGGCCTGGGCTTGACGCCAAGGTGCCTTCGTCCAGAACCCTAAAACATGCAGAAACTATGCTTACTCTATATATATACATACATGTATAAGGTGTAACATGTATATTACCATACCAGGCAATCAATATCATTCATACCTAGGCATACACAAGCATACATAAATACACTAAGATAGATGTACGTAGATATCTACCTATGCGTACATGATGTTTTACATAAGTGTGACTCAACACATGGCAAAGTAAATGACAAGAATTATGAGGGCTTCGCAAATCATTAGGAGGTGATATGAATTATGTTAGCTAGGAATAGTCTATTCGATAAAATAGTCCTTGCACACACACACTTGATTTGACATATATATAGTATACACACACGGGTGTAGCATACTTATGTACATTATGCTTGGAATAGATGGATACAACATGCGCACCGCTAATTAGATTAACTTACACAACTTTACCTAACATTGCTTAAGTACCATATGCATAGGATTCCTTAATATGTACTATATGCATAATTTAGCCAACTGACTATTCTCACCTAAATATCATAAAAATACATGCATGTTATTCTTGAGGAGTATAGAATTTCAATATAAACCACTAATTACACCTACCATGCTTGAACTCTTTATGCATATGCAATGTACGAAGTACAATATTCACATTAGCTAAACCATGCAAATGAGCAACGCTTACAACTAATCATACACATGCATACACAAATACACCAAGGTGTTATGCATGTAGAATTAGGTATACAATTGTCACACGCACAAGGTAACATACATACGTACATACACATATGTACTTCATACACTCCCATACAAAATTCCATGAAATAGGTGGTATAGGATATTCATCAATATTTAGATAGCACACGCAATATTATTCAAGTATCCTAAGTCAGAGATTCTTGGTATTTATAATACACCTCTAATTAGCTAATTGTTCACTTCTACATTAATTATCATATACACCTATGTATATATATATAATAGATATTCGCACATGCTCATGCTCAAAAGAAGGATAAAACTTATAGTAGGCACAATGAACTACGCATGCTAAGCACACAACAACTGAACACTCAACACACCATTCATATACATACAGATATATAAAGAGAATAAAAATCCGGGGCCTTACAATGCTTTAAAAGATTTGTCTTGGGTTAATGCAATGCATGAAGAAATTAATCAATTAGAGAGAAATAAGGTGTGGCATTTAGTTCCAAGACCTTCTGCTCAAGGAGTCATTGGAACTAAATGGGTTTCACAAATAAAACTAGTGAGGATGGGAAAGTAATAAGAAATAAGGCTAGGCTTGTAGGAAAACGCTATAATCAGGAATTTGGTATGGATTTTAAAGAGTATTTTGCTCCAGTAGCTAGGCTTGAAGTAATTAGAATCTTGCTTGCCTTTGCTTGTGCTCATGGTATCAAATTTCAACAGATGGATGAAGAGTGCTTTTCTTAATGGTTTAATAAGGAGGAAGTTTATGTTGAACAACCTCCTGGTTTTGAATGCACTAACCTTCCTGACCATGTATTTAAATTAGATAAAGCTTATATGGTCTGAAACAGGCTCCTCGAGCATGGTATGATCGGTTGAGCTCATTCCTTACAAGTAAAGGGTATACAAGAGGTAAAGTTGATCAAACACTTTACAAAAATTCAAGAAAAGGATATTTTGGTGGTCCAAATATATGTCGATGACATTATTTTTAGATCAACAACGTCCTCCCTGTGTAAGGAATTTTCAAAACTGATGACAAATGAATTTGAAATGAGTCTAATGGGAGAACTCAAATTCTTTCTTGGATTGCAGGTTGTTCAATCAAATGAATGAATCTTCATAAACAAGTCCAAATACATTCAAGACTTGTTGAAAAAATACAAGATGGAAAATACTAAAGCAATGTCAACTCCATGAGCACCACTGTGAGTCTAGATGCAGATCTAAAAGGTAACCTGTAGATCCAAAATTTACAAAGATATGATTGGCTCCTTACTCTATTTAACAACATCTAGACCAGACATCAAATTCTCAGTATGTATGTGTGCTCATTTTCAGGCTTGTCCTAAAGAATTCCATATGAGTGCTACAAAGAGAATTTTCAGATATCTTGCAGGAACTCAGGAATTGCGATTGTCATTTCCTGCATTCAATGATTTTAATTTAATATCTTACTCTGATGCGGATTTTTCTGGTTGTAAGTTAGATAGGAAGAGAACTAGTGGCTATTGCCAATTTTTGGGAGGATGTTTATGTTGCTCTCTCTACTGCAGAAGCAGAATATGTTGCTGCAGAGAGTGTGGCACACATGTTTTATGGATTAAACATCAACTTCAAGACTACCAAGTAGATCTTGGATGTGTCCCAATCTTGTGTCATATCACTAGTGCAATTTTCTTGGCAAAAATCCAATCCAGCATTCTAGGACAAAGCATATAGAAATCAGACACCATTTCTTGAGAGATGAAGTGGGCAAAAAATCTTTTGAATTGCACTTCGTTGATACTTTGAAACAAATTGCTGATATCTTCACCAAACCATTGTGCAATGATAGATTTTCATGTTTAAGAAGAGAACTTGGTCTTTGTGTAATCGATTCATGATTGTTTATTTCTAAAAATCTGTCATAAATGCCTTCATGTGTTTGCAAATTCATCGAAACTGTCAGTTTTAAAATAAATGTGTTCTTTGGTCAAAGTGATAGAAGACTGTGGATAATAATGCATAGTGGTCCAGCATGGCTTGATGAAGTGGTTGAGTCCACATGCAATCTGTAAAGAAGAGTGCTCTATGTGATCTCTGTTGTCTGCTCTGTCAGTGTGTCGACACTCTTGGTGAGTGTGTTGACACTATACTTCTCTTCTTCCAGCTGGGTGCCATGTTTATGAAATTGATCATATCTTTTAGCTCCACTGTATATAAATCTCACCATTCTTTTCAAATAAGTTCTTCTCTCTCAATGTATTAGATCTTATGATATATCAAATAGTGACTTGAAGAAGGACAAGTTAAGCTTGTCTGAAATCTTTCACTATGCGTGAATATATGTCTCCGCCAACTACCAAGGTCTTTATGCATTTGATGAGGGGGAGACTCTCTTCTGTTTGTTTGTTCATTCCTGGTTCAAGAATTCACTTTCTGAGGGGAAGTCAATTCATTGTGAAAAGCTTTATTTCTAGGCATTCTCTTATGGGGAGTTAAAATCCATTTATTCCTTTTTCTAAACTCATGCATCTTAAATGGAAAAGATTATGGTTTGGAAGTTGATCTTCTAGTTAACTGTTTTGAACTCATTAAAAAATTCAAATGATATTATAAGTATGGAAAAGTCTTCTTCAAGAAAAGTTGGTTGATTTTATCAAACCCTGAAATCCTTCATGTAATTTGGCTTTCTTGGTTGGCTTTCAAGCTTTTGAAAATCTTGATGTGAAAAATCTTCTAGCGTCAAATCATGAACTGTCAAAAGTCAATTTTTTCTTAATGGCAGAACACTGACTATGCTCTGAGAAACTGCAAATCATTGATAAAATCAATGAGTAAATTGTATGTCATGATGAGCTATTAATTCTGTTCAGGGCAATTAAAATTTTTGTATGTGTATTCCAAGTAACTAGGGATACTGGTGTCTAATAAACATGTATCCTCACATGAAAAGATGCACATTTTATTTCCCAGAGACAAAAATGATTCCTTTACTCAAGTAATCAGGAGCTTTGGTGTGTAAAAAACATGGGCATTTGCATGAAAGAGTATTGGAAATCAGATTGCTCATTAATGATGATAAAAATAAAAATAAAAAAGTTTCCTAAATTAAACTTTGCAGTTCTGAAAAATGTCAAGCTATAAATTTTGTTCTAATTCAATATTTCTCAGATTGCTTTGTTGTCCTTCTAAGCAAACTTTCTTACATGCAAATAAGAAAGTGGTTTCATAAGTTGACCTAGTTTTCACTTGAGGAATAATGTTCCTATTTATTATAATTCCTTGAGAATAATTCAATGAGTTCATTTTGGTTAAATTACAGGTCATGATCTTCAAATCAATATCTACTCAATCAATGAGAAAAGGATAGAAAGGTGTATAAATGAAAAGTTAACTAACTCATGGTTTTTCCATAGAAACTCAACCTTTTATGATGATATGTCATCTCCTCAGAAGGTTTTCCGTTCTTTGAACTTGATCCTAGTTCTTCTGCGTCGACTCTATTGACTTTAGAGTCGGCACTTCCATGTGTTGAAGGGGAACTTTATGCTTACGATGCCCCGCAGGACATCTGCATCATTTGAAAAGGTCGGCGCATCAAAAGTTGTGCCATGGATCTCTCCACTATTGAAATCAGCTTTTGAAACTTCTGTTCGTTCGTTTCCTATTCCGTCTGGAACTCTATTCTCTCCTGCGTCTCGTTCCCTTCTTCTCTGCTATTGTGTCCTTGCATCTATGGCGCCATGGTCTCCATCACGCAGTGGACGGAAGAGAAAAGTGTTGAATCTCCTGGCCAGAGAGACGTTCCAAAGTGTGAAACGATCCTACACAAGGAGACATTCTCCTGGTAAGAAGCCCGTTCTGCTGCTTATTCAAGCCGTCGTTTTTCACATCCTCGTTGAGCCAAAGAGAAGACTTTCTCTAAGGGCAAGCAAAAGGTGGAATATATGGAATTAAGCAGCACAGATGAAGATTTGGACAGTCTACAAGCCTCTGTAATGCCATATGACAATAGCCTTAATTGTAAGGGTTCGGATGACGATTCCAGTAATCAGGAAGAACAAATGTAGCAGGCGTTTTAGTCTCTCAAAGAAAATGCAAGTGAAGAAGTAGAGTTTGACAATGGTGAAAGGGAACAGGTAAATTCTGATGATCAAGATGCGATGGCCAACAAGACATTTCTGAACAACCTGCGTAGAATTCAGAATAAGAAGAGGAGGAATCTGAGGATGGAGATGATGAGTTTGATGATGAAGAAACTCACCATCAATCCCCAAATGTGGGTAGAATGTTAATTGGAAATAAACCCATTCTACATCCCAGGATCATCAATGTCTTTGATGAAGGTATGATTAACTCCTTGCCTGAACTTCTTGAAATGATGACTTTTCAAGGCTGGACAGTGTTTGTTAGCCAACATAAAGTCTACTATCCTATACTGGTTCAAGAATTTTTCAGAAACTTGGTCAGTAAAAAGAACACACTGGAGTCAAGTGTTCGTGGAGTTCCAATTATTCTTACTAATGGCATTGTGAGTCAGTTGTTGAATATACCAGACGAGGGTCATAACCCTCAGGATTTTCATTTTAGTGCACATGAAGCATTACTATTTTGACTGGTTTACCCCACAATGAAGAAGATGTTAATCAAGCAATGGTATCCCAATTAAATGCAAACCGATTTCCTCCTGCAAATCATGTACTGCATCATTGGTGTACCACTAGTTTGACTGCTCAAGGAGGAGGAAGACAATGAGTTACCAGTCTACAGAGGTTCATCTTTGTTTTTCTTGATAAAGAAGAGAAAGTTAATTTACCAACAATTTTCTGTCAACTTGTTCATGAAGTCACCTTGCCTAAGGTGAGACATAGCCTGCCTTTTGCTGCACAATTGTCAACAAATTTTTCACTATTGGATATTACGTTGGGTGGCACTAAGGTTCAAAAGATTGCCAAGTTTCACACATATGATCTAGCTTATATTGCAAAATTTATGAAGCTGAATTGAACCCATTGCAAATGTTGACATAAATATGGAAGTAGACCAACCTCAGCAGGTTGGAGAATTCCAGCAAGGTACTGAAGAACAGCAAGTGAGAGATGGTCAAGAAATTCAGATGGAAAGAGATCAAGAGGATATTCAGGCAGATGAAAATCTGCCATTCTATCTCCTGCTCATCTCTCTCCAGCAGGAGCTGATGATTTTTATCCTCCTCATCCTTCACCTCCTCCAATTCCTCATCATTATGATATGCCTTCTTCATCTTCTATATAAGTAAAAATCCCATCTAGTCTGTGAGATTTGCTTGAGGTCATTTTGCTACTCTTCACAGTTCCATTACTGCATTGGACACAAAGGTTGAGCAGCAAACCATGATGCTTGAGAGCAGACTATAATCCATTGAATAGAGGCTCTCTGAAAATGTTGGTCGGCAGGAAACAATCCAGAGGTTCACTGCTGTTAGATTTGATCAGCTGTTCAAACAATTGGAATGGTCTTCAATAAAGTTGATAACACTCAGGCACAGATCTTTGATAAGATCCAGTCTATTGAAGAAGATCTAAAGATCAGTCAGAGAATGAAGGTTTTACGAGGCTACAATGAGATATTTTGAAACAAATTCATCTGGTAAGGGATGAGTTCAACCAAGTCTGGAGGTTACATAATGTCAATGACTCAACTGATAGTAATCAAGCCACTTCTTTAGCAATCGCTCCTACCATGCCACATGGTGTTGATAATGTACTAGTAGTCATTGATCATCAATTTGCAAAGCTAATAGACTTTCTGAACACAAGATTTAATGCAGTTCAGATTTACCTGCAGGATAACTATGAAGATTTGCATTTTCGACTGTGTCGGATAGAGGACAGGCTATTTCCACCGCAGCCTCCTGCTCAGTGATTTCCTCTTTTTTATTATGTCAAAGGGGGAGAAAATGTGAACAGTAGATGTCATAGATGAAACATGCTTTTTGGTGATTTTTGGTGCTTGATGATTGTCTTTTTAAGTGTATTGGTGAATGTACTTGTTGCAAGCTTCATGTCTCATGAATAGAAATCATCTAAGCATGCTTGTGATTATTCTTATGTGTATGGCTTGTTTACATGTGTGACGGCCCTCATTATACCGGTACGGTTATACCAACCACGTCGGTATAGCGAGTGCTGCCAGCCACAGTGGGACATTACCCAACGATACAAACAGCTGAGATACACGCGAATATATATAACAGAGTAGCGGAAGTAAAAGAGGACTATCTCCATTCATTCATCATCCACATTAAACATACATGCAGTTTACAATTTGCAAAAAGGAACTAAAATTCACATGATTTAATTTGCTGAAATAGAGATACAAATGTCCACATATTACATTCTCTTAATGATAATTCTAATACAATGTTCAAGTACATACTATGGAAGCACACAATCACAAATAACTCAAAAACTGGCTAGTCTCCACGCTCGGAGTCCGTCTCTGCTACCTCCTCCGAGGGTACTGTGTCACCAACTATACCTGTACGCCGAAGCAAGGAGTGAGTCCAGGGACTCAGCAAGTAACACTATGCATGATATACACGTACAAGTCCTAGTGGTTTCTACACGCACATTACAATTAGCAACACATAGCATGCTAGTCCATTTAAGTTTTCAACCTATCATGAAGTTCTACAATTTTATACATAACGCATGCTTTCAGATTTCAAAAGTAACATTCACCTATCACATGGTCTCTATTCAATTCACTCATGAGACTTTAATCAAAACGTGGAGCTATTAACATGAACAATTTACATACATGAACGGGGAACATAGTTAGCATGGATTTCACATGTTCTTAAGTACATACATAACTTTCACATGCTTTAGGTTGCTGATTCACATGGTTCAATGACTATAAACCTACACATGAGAGCTACAACGTTGCTTAAACATAACATATGAACAATCCATCATGCCATTTTGCTCACATACTCATTTGTTGTTCCTAACATGGATTCTAAACACTTTTGCACACATAAACATGAGATATAACATGCATTTTCTGAATTCACTTGGTTTCAGATTTAGTTTCACATGGTTTCTATAACACATTTACATATCTAGGATTTCACATTTTTCTTTACACTAGTTTTCCTCTTTCACATGGTTCACTTTACACATACACATTCACATGTCACTTACACATTTACACATGGTCACATACACTTTACACATTTCACTTTACCATATTTTAGGTGCCGTGACACATAGTCCAAACCACCAAAGAAGGACACAAACACATCACATCACATAGACGCCATCTAGGCAATACAATGGCGACTCTTGGACTGCGCAGACCGGGAGAACAAGTCTCCACCCTAACCAGTGGTACTTGTCCACCTCCAGGATTTCCCCCTAATGCCCTTAGGGTCACTTAACCAATGAACTTTCTCAGGGGGACTTTTCCCTGATACGGCTCCACTGCCTTCTCGGAAGCAGTATCACATTGGCACAGTTTACACTTTTACACATTTACCGTTTTACACATTTTTACACTTGACACTCTTATCTCATTCACTTTCTCACTCACATTAATATCTCTGCTTTTCCTAACATGATACTACAAATTTCAAGGTTTAACACACAGTAAACACATTAATCATGCTGGGTTTAAACAAAATCTAATCACATTTCGATCATATGCACGAATTATCACATTTCACATGAAAACACATAACTTTTTATTTACTGTTCCAATTGACCTGAAATTTTAACCACATGCTGTTTTCGGGTTCCAAAACATACCCTCAATTTTTCAGATTTTTCTGAGCTAAATAGGATTTACAGAAAATCAAACACCTAATTAGCATATTATTCACAACTTAAGCTAACATGGGTCTAACAATTTTGCAATTTATCCACTTACTGTTTTGCACAGAGATACTAATATATCTGCATGATTTTAGAATACAACATCACCCTAATTCATACATCTATAAATCATTACCACAACCATTTTTCATGTTCTCATTTTTTTTTTCCGAACCGAGCTTATTTACAATTTCACAAGCATGTGTAATTTACTAAAATCTGCAAACACATATACTAACCCACTATTTTCATGATCAAACTGAACTAAGACATTCACATTAATCTAAATCATAAATCATGGATTTTGCAAAACGTCTACAAGTCATGCTCAAGTTTACAAGACATCATTCCCCACATACACCACATTCATCCACAACCACAATGCACATATACGTAGAGTATAAGTGTACAATATATCCTCATCGCATAAAACATACCGAAATTAATGTACAAGAGGGACAGAACAGCTCACTGTTCTGTCCAGAAGAACTAGACGGCGGTCTCTGGCCGCTGACTCAGAGTCAGCGGCATGGTCGATGGACGCCAAGGAGAACTGGGCGTCCAGGGACCTTGCCGTCGAATCAGGTCTGTGCAGAAACACAGACCCGAGCTCTAAATCTTGGGTGAGGGTCTAGGACTCGAGGAAAATTCCATAAAAATATCAAAAACCCCTAGACTCATACGGGGACACCATAGATAGGTCACTTGCCTCTCTAAAATTCCTCCAAGAGATTTATGGCTCGAAGAAGACCTCCTTGGGCAGTTCCAAGAAGTTGCAGAAGTGCCTCCAAGACCGCCTTCCTCCGGGCTCCTGGGTGATCTCCACGCCGAGGGGATGATGTGGAATCCTTCCCTTTTGCTTCAGCTTCCTCCTTGATGCAGAAGATCTCCAAATCCAGCTCCAAGGGATCGGATTTGAGGGTTCTAAAATGGGGTTTTCTCACAGAATGCTCTAGGGTTTTTTTCTCTCTTCCTCTCTCCTCTTGCAAGGGTGAAATGAGAAGTGGGGAGAGGCCAACTCGGGTTCAGGGTGTAGGAGAGCCCCTCACCCACTCACCATGCCGATTAGACAGCCTTAGAGCCGTTGGGGGACATCCCCCAATGGTGGCCATGCCTTGTTTCAGAAGCTTGCAGCTCTGCTGCGCATGCAGGTCAGAGAAGTTGGCGTCCAGATCGCTGGACGCCGGATGAGTAGTTGGCGTCCAGGCTGGACGCTGACACCTTCTAAACGGCCAGGGTTGACGCCAAGGGGCCTTCGGCCAGAACCCTAATTATGCAGAAAACCATGCATACCAGACATATATACATGCAATATGTACGTGGTATTATATTCATACTATCACCATGCAATACATACATTATTTACGTTTAATATAAACACATGCATACTTAATTATACTAATTAATACATACGTAAATATGTACATACACACACACATGCACAATTTACACACATAAATACGAATAATACGACAGAATTTAGAGGGCCTTACACCCTCTCCCCCTTAAGAAACTTCGTCCTCGAAGTTAGAACGACACTACTCAAACAAAGGGGATACTTCTTCTTCATTGCATCCTCAAGTTCCCACGTAGCCTCCTCACGTGAGAAGTTCCGCCATAGAACTTTCACCGACGCGATACTCTTGTTCCGGAGATGCTGAACCTTCCGGTCAAGAATGGCTACCGGTTGCTCGACATACGAAAGATCTGGCTGGATCTCCACTGGCTCATGACTAATCACATGAGACGGATCTCGGACATACTTCCTGAGCATAGATACGTGGAATACAGGGTGCACGCTAGCCAAAGATGGGGGTAAAGCTAGCTCGTACGCCACGTTGCCCAAACGTCTGAGAATCTCATATGGGCCAATGAACCTAGGGCTTAGCTTGCTATGCCTTCCAAATCTGAAACACCTCGAGTAGGCGATATCTTCAAGAAACATGATCGCCAACCTCGAACTCCAAATCCTTTCTCCTGTTGTCGGCATAACTCTTCTGCCTATCCTGTGCCGCAACAAGCCTTTTCCTGATAAGCTGAATCTTATCCGAAGTTTCCTGAACCAACTCCGGTCCGATCAACTGCCTATCACCAGTCTCCTCCCAACATAAAGGAGATCTGCAGGGCCTACCATACAACGCCTCGAATGGAGCCATTCCGATACTAGCATGAAAGCTGTTGTTGTATGCGAACTCCACAAGAGGTAAATGACGCTCCCAATCATCCTTCCAATCCAGAACACACGCTCTCAACATATCCTTGAGCGTCTGGATAGTCCTCTCGGACTGTCCATCGGTCTGGGGATGAAATGCCAAACTGAGCTTAAGCTCCGAACCTAACGCATCCTGAAGACCCTTCCACATCTCGAAGTAAATCTCGGATCTCGATCCGAAATGATCGACTTCGGCACACCATGCAACCTAATGATACCGCTAACATAAATCTAGCTAAACTCTCTACTGACTGCTTCTTCTTCATAGGCAAGAAATGAGCAGTCTTCGAGAATCTATCTACAACTACCCAAATCGAGTCATTGCCTCTTCTAGATCGAGGCAAACCGATATAAATCCATAGTGACAGCTTCCCACTTCCATACGGGGATATCCATCCTCTGCATAAGGCCGGATGGTCGCTGCCGCTCGGCTTTCACCTGCTGACATACTAGACATCTAGACACATAACCCGCAACATCTTTCTTCATGCCGGACCACCAAAATGATCTCTTCAGGTCTTGATACATCTTAGTGTTACCCGGATGAATAGAATCGCGATCTATGAGCCTCCGCTAACACATGCTCACGGACATCTACCACATCGGGGACACAAACACGGTGCATGAAATCTAATCACACCGTCCTCATCACGAGCAATGCCGCCTTACCCACTAACTCTAACAATCTAGGATCGGCTTTCTGCTGCTCAATCACCTCATCCAAGACTGAGGATCTAAGTGATAGCTGAGCTACAAAAGCCTGACACAACGATGGCTCTAACTCGGTCATAGAGCACGCTGCATCCTCCAACATCTTCCAATCCTGCTGGAGCGAAGACCTCTTTCTACTAAGAACATCCGCTACGACGTTCACCTTTCCAGGATGATACTGAAGGTCGAAGTCATAGTCCTTCAAGAACTCAATCCATCTCCTCTGCCTCAGGTTTAATTCCTTTTGGGAGAAAAGATACTTCAAGCTCTTGTGGTCGGTAACACCTCAAATCTGACACCATAAAGATAGTGCCTCCAGATCTTTAGTGCATGAACCACGGCTGCTAGCTCCAAATCATGAGTCGGATAGTTCCTCTCATGCTCCTTCAACTGACGAGAAGCATAAGCTACTACCCTCTCTTGCTGCATGAGCACACAGCCTAAACCAATCTGAGATGCATCGTATAAATGGCAAAACCTTCTAGACCGCTGGGCAATACCAATACCGGAGCAGAAGTAAGCTTAGCCTTCAATAGCTGAAGCTGCGCTCACATGCCTCAGACCATACGAACTTCTCACCTTTTCTGGTCAGCTTTGTCATAGGGGCGGCGATGGATGAGAAACCCTCAATGAATCGCCGATAGTAACCAGCTAACCAAGGAAACTACGAATCTCCGAAGGAGTCTTGGGAACATCCCAATCCATAACTGCCTGGATCTTTGCTGGATCAACAGCTACACCAGCGCCAGAGATAACATGCCCGAGAAGTGAACCTCGCGCAACCAGAACTCGCACTTGCTGTACTTTGCATACAGTTTGTGCTCACAGAGAACCTCTAAGACTATCCTCAAATGCTGACGATGTGGGCCTCATCCGGAGAATAGACCAACACGTCATCAATAAACACAACAACAAAGCTATCTAGATACGGACTAAACACCCGGTTCATGAGATCCATGAACGCTGCAGGGGCGTTGGTCAATCCGAAAGGAAGAACCAAAAACTCATAATGTCCATAACGGTTCTAAATGCCGTCTTGGACACATCCTCACTCTAATCCTCAACTGATGATAACCAGATCGCAAGTCAATCTTGGAAAGACTAATGCCTCTCGCAACTTCAAACAGATCATCAATCCGAGGTAAGGGATACCTGTTCTTCACAGTCACCTGGTTTAGCTTCCTAAATCAATGCACAACCGAAGTGACACGTCTTTCTTCTTGACGAATAATACAGGTGCGCCCCAGGGGAACACTGGGGCGAATAAATCCCTTATCGAGCAATTCTTGCAATTGCTTCCTCAACTCGGCTAACTCTGCAGGGGCCATCCGATATGGGGCCTCGAGATAGGAGAGGTGCCTGGAAGCAACTCTATAGTGAACTCTATCTCCCTATCCGGTGGCAATCCAGACAAGTCATCGGGAAAGACATCTGGAAAGTCCTGCCACCACATCGATCTCTGCAAGAGTCAGTGACGAACCAGCATCGGGTACTAGCATAACACTGGCAAGAAATGCGTCACAACCCTTGTTCACCATGCGCATCGCCTTCATGGCAGAGATAACTAACTTTCCCGCTAAGTTCTTTGGCAAGGGATGAGAGAACTCGTCCTCACCAGGAATGCGGAAAACAATCTTCTTCCTACTAATCCACTAACGCATAGTGCTCCTCTAGCCAATCCAGACCAAGAATACAATCATAGTCCTTCATCTTTAGCAAGAAGAAACACCCATCTAGGAATCTATCCTCAATGCACACAGGTAACGATGGAATGCACTTCCTAGTCGATACCGTACCCGCAGGGGTGTGCACAGACAAAGGGACCTCTAACTCCTCAGACTCTATGCCTGACTCTAGGGCTAACTGCCTAGCGAAACGCTCGGAAATGAACGAGGAGTAGCACCCGTATCAAACAAAACCCGAGCGTGTCACCGAAAAGTAAACTGTACCTTCGGTGACATGCTCCGCCTGCTCGGCGTCCTCCGAGCTAACGCAAACACTCGAGCTGGGGCTCGAGGCCTTCCTGGTCATCCTGTAGCTGGCGCGGCTGCCGCTACTGCTGGTACTGGCGCTCCTCGCTGAGCTTCCTGCTGAAGTCTTGGGCAATCCATGATCTTGTGGTCGCTGCTTCCACACTTTAAGCATCTACCCGCTACTAACCAGCACTCGGAACCTCCATGGGTCTTCCCACAATGGGGACACTCTCTCTTCGCACCGGGGGAACGTACAGAGGGTACCTGAGAGTTGCTGACTGCATTTGTTTCTGCGGTGGTGGGGGGTAGTGTTGGACTCTCTTGGCCGGGGCGGGGGCTTCGGGGGGGGGGGGGGAGTGGAAGCCTTCGGGGGGTCGGGGGGGGGGGGGGGTCCCTGGGGGGGGGGGGGGGGGGGGGGGGGGGGGGGGGGGGGGGGGTGGGGTGGGGGGGGGGGGGGGGGGGGGGGGGGGGGGGGGGGGGGGGGGGGGGGGGGGGGGGGGGGGGGGGGGGGGGGGGGGGGGGGGGGGGGGGGGGGGGGGGGGGGGGGGGGGGGGGGGGGGGGGGGGGGGGGGGGGGGGGGGGGGGGGGGGGGGGGGGGGGGTGGGGGGGGGGGGGGGGGGGGGGGGAACGGGGGGGGGGGGGGTGGGGGGGGGGGGGGGGGGGGGGGGGGGGGGGGGGGGGGGGGGGGGGGGGGGGGGGGGGGGGGGGGGGGGGGGGGGGGGGGGGGGGGGGGGGGGGGGGGGGGGGGGGGGGGGGGGGGGGGGGGGGGGGGGGGGGGGGGGGGGGGGGGGGGGGGGAACAGGGGGGGGGGGCTAAAGGGGGGGGGGGGGGGGGGGGGTGGGGGGGGGGGGGGGGGGGGGGGGGGGGGGGGGGGGTGGGGGGGGGGGGGGGGGGGGGGGGGGGGGGGGGGGGGGGGGGGGGGGGGGGGGTGGGGGGGGGGGGGGGGGGGGGGGGGGGGGGGGGGGGGGGGGGGGGGGGGGGGGGGGGGGGGGGGGGGGGGGGGGGGGGGGGGGGGGGGGTGGGGGGGGGGGGGGGGGGGGGGGGGGGGGGGGGGGGGGGGGGGGGGGGGGGGTGGGGGGGGGGGGGGGGGGGGGGGGGGGGGGGGGGGGGGGGGGGGGGGGGGGGGGGGGGGGGGGGGGGGGGGGGGGGGGGGGGGGGGGGGGGGGGGGGGGGGGGGGGGGGGGGGGGGGGGGGGGGGGGTGGGGGGGGGGGGGGGGGGGGGGGGGGGGGGGGGGGGGGGGGGGGGGGGGGGGGGCACCTTATCTATCGTCCACGGGAGGGGGGGCTGTAACTAATCGGGGGGCCACGGGGGGGGGGGGGGGGGGATGATTCCAACCAGGGGCTGGGGGGGGGGGGGGGGGGGGTTTTTACATCTGGGGGAGACTTCTAGGGGGCAATGGGGATACACCATGTGGACTATTCAGGGGGGGGGGGGGGGGGGGGGGGGGGGATACCAATGGTGGGGGGGGGGGGGGGGCTTGGTACGGTTATCTGACCACGGGGGTTTAAGCCGGGGGGGGGTAGGGGGGGGGGACACGGGGGGTACGGGGGGGGGGGGGGGAGGGGGGGGGAGAAATATATAAACGGGACTGGGGAACTGGGGGAGGGACTATCTCAGGGGGGGGAGGGGGGGGGGGGGAAAGGGGACATCATCATTTTTTCAACAGGACTAAAATTGGGGGGGATTTAATTTTGGAAAGGAAGGAACAAAATGTCACATATTACTTTTCTCAATGGAGATAAAAATGGGGTGTATAAGTACATAACTATGGGGAACACAATACAAAGTTCAAAAAATTGGGGGGCACACAATCCGGATAAACATCAAAATTGGGGGGGGGGGTACTTGGCGGGGGCTCTGCTGGGACCTCCGGGGGGGGGGGGGGGGGGGGGGGGAATGGGGGGGTACGGGGGGAATGAGGGGGGGGAGGGGGGGGGGGGGGTTTCTACAAGCACATTACATTAGCAACACATAGGGGTCCTAAGGGTTTTCTTTTAGGAACATCAGAAGGGGGGGGGGGGTTATACATAACGGGGGGGAAGGGGATTTCTAAAGTAACATTTCAACTATCGGGGGGGGGGGGGGGGGGGGGGGGGGTGGGCAAGGTAACATGGGGGGGGGGGGGGGGGTCATGGGATTTTACATCAAGAACGGGGGGGGCAATGGGGGGGGGATTTCCATGAACAATTTACGGGGGGGGGGGGGGGGGATGCTAGGGGGGGGGGATTGGGGGGTCAATGGCTATAAATCTACACATGGGGGCTAGGGGGGGATGCGGGGGTAACATATGGCATTGGCTCTACAATGGGGCTAACAGGGGGGGGGTGGGGTAACTATGGGGGGTGTCCAAAACACCGTTTTCCTCTTATCTTGCCGCTGTCATGTCCTTGGCCTCCTTTTGCGAAGCCTTCTTCTCTTCCAGATACTGCTTCGCCCATTTCTCCTCCTGTCTGGCATGCTGCGCTGAGGGCCTCGTCTACGTGCATTGGTCGCACGCCACATAGCCTCGTCTTCAGTGAGTGTTTAAGACCCATTCACAACCTTCTTGGTCCTTTCCTGCGTCATCCTCTACTATGTGTCGGTGCATATTAGAGAAGTTTCAGACAACCTTGCCACTTATCCCAGGACGGTCCTCGATCCCTGCGTCAGGGAAAGGCAATTCTGCTCCATCTTGTCTGGACGTGCTCGGGGACGAACTTGCTCGGAAGAGCCTCACGAAACGCGTTCCCATGCCACATCAACTTCTCCATCCTCGAGCGCGTACGCAGTAGGGAGGACCACCATACATCAGCACAGCCTCCTTGCATACACCTCATAAGCACTAACCAACAAAATTCTACTTTAACAAACCACATTCAAGCATAATAAAGCATACCTTAGCCTGTAGGTGCTAAGGTCCCTTGTTCCTCATCAGACACCTCTGATAGCTCGAACATTTTCTTCAAATCATCCAGCTTTCGCCAAAAGCGGATCACTCTCCCCCTAAAAGAGGGTGGGGTCCATCCCTCTTGAATCGCTCCATGATATGAAGGACCACCATGGTCCTGAGCTGGGGCCTGAGCTGCTAATTTAAACAATAACACTATACATAAACACAATATATGCAATTAAATACCAACTACTAGGTTGTTTTCTTATTCTAACCTGGGCCCCACTGGGCCTGGAGTGCCTGCCTGGGTGGTGTTAGGGCCTGCATCTGCACTGCTTTGCACCTGAGACCTTGCCTGAATACTACCTAGTCCCTGGCGTGTGGGGGAAGCACAGGGCCCTGTGGTGCCGGGGCCTTCTGCTCCGCCCTCGTCCTCACTCCTCTGCTCGTCGTCGCGAGCTGGCGCACCTCCACTTCGTCCACGGGAAGCCATGGCTGTAATAAAATTCAGCCACCCTTAGGCTAAGTTACTAAGTTTTCTAACCATTTTCCCTTATCTATTTTTCACTTCTAATTCGTGTTTTCTACACTGGTGGACATACTTAGCATGCAAGGGGATGATGACTTAGTTATATTCATGTGTAATCTCAACCGGTCGCTCTGATACCAATCTCTGTGACGGCCCTGATTATACCGGTACGGTTATACCGACCCACGTCGTAATAGCGAGTGGGCCAGCCACAGTGGAACATTTACCCACGACGATACAAAACAACTGAGATACACGCGAATATATATAACCTAGTAGCGTAAGTAAAAGAGGACTATCTCCATTCATTTCATCATCCACTTAAACATACATGCAGATTCGACAATTTGCAAAAAGGACTAAATTCCGCATGATTTAATTTTCTGAAATAGAGATAACAAAACTGTCCACATATTACATTCCTCTCAATGGTATTCTAATACAATGTTCAGTAACACTACTATGGAGCACCACATCACAAATAACTCAAAATTGGCTAGTCTCCACGCTCGGAGTCCGTCTCTGCTACCTCCTCCGAGGGTACTGTGTCACACAAACTATACCTGTACGCCGAAGCAAAGGAGTGAGTCCAGGACTCAGCAAGTAACACTATGCATGATATACACGTACAAGTCCTAGTGGTTTTCTACAACGCACATTACAATTAGCAACACATAGCATGCTAGTCCATTTAACGTTTTCGGCCTATCATGAAAGTTTCTACAATTTTATACATACCGCATGCTTTCAGTTTCAAAAGTAACATCATTCACCTATCACATGGTCTCTATTCAATTCACTCATGAGACTTTAATCAAAACGTGGAGCAATTAACATGAACATTTACATACATGAACGGGGAACATATTAGCATGGATTTCACATGTTCTTAAGTACATACCTAACTTTTTCACATGCTTTTAGGTTGCTGATTTCACATGGTTCAATGGCTATAAATCTACACCTGAGAGCTACAAAGTTGCTTAAACATAACATATGGACAATCCTCATGCCCATTTTTGCTCACATACTCATTTGTTGTTCCTAACATGGATTCTAAACACTTTTGCACACATAAAACATGAGAATAATAGCATGCATTTTCTGAATTCACTTGGTTTCAGATTTAGTTTCACATGGTTCTAATAACACATTTACATGTCTAGGATTTCACATTTTCTTTACACTAGTTTCCTCTTTTCACATGGTTCACTTTAACAAATACACATTCACATATCCTTACACATTTCCACTGGTCACATACACTTTACACATTTACTTTACACATATTTTAGGTGCCGTGACCACATAGTCCAAACCACCAAAGAAGGACACACAACCCATCACATCACATAGACTCCATCCTAGGCAATTACAATGGGCGACTCTTGGACCCTGCGTAGACCGGGAGACCAAGTCTCCACCCTAACCAGTGGTACTTGTCCACCCCCAGGATTTCCCCCTAATGCCCTTAGGGTCACTAACAAATGAACTTTCTCAGGGACTTTTCCCTGATACGGCTCCACTGCCTTCTCGGAAGCATTATCACATTGGCACAGTTTACACTTTTACACATTTACCGTCTTACACCTGGTTTTACACTTGACACTCTTATCTCATTCACTTTCTCACTCCATTAATATCTCTGCTTTGTTAACATGATCTACAAATTTCAAGGTTTAACACACAGTAAACACATTATCTGCTGGGTTTAAACA